>CM070101.1:15546967-15551967 GCA_036178185.1 Liparis tanakae | reverse complement strand
ATATGTTTAGAAATATGTGTGTATGTATAATAAAGGCAGATTACACATTACTATTATATAATGAATGCATCACATTTATACACCTGTTAGGCCCATACACTATCTTTTTGTGTAGGCTTTTTTGTTTGTTTTTTACAGGCATGCATGTGTTTAAAGAGAAAAGCTTTAATTATTTTGACATTGCACATTACGTCTCTTATTAATCCTCAATTTAGTTTCCACATGTATCCTGGTTCAAATCTGAATCGACAGTGTACGGTGTGTTTCAATCTCAGGCCATTAGCCCGTCTGTGTGGGCATCTTCACGGACACCTCTCCTCACAACAGCGTGCGCCCCAGCATGTAAACACTTCACCGAAACAGCCGAAGGACGATTTTAAGCAACCGAGACGGATTGATAAAATCCATAATTATAATACAAAGGCCGCGTTCAAGAAGAAAATTCAAATAAAAAAGAGCTTGTCGGCAGAGTTGCGAATTTCCCCGAGGCATAATAACGTGCAGAGACTGCAGAGTTGTAGAAAACAAATACGATTTAATGACAAAAAAAGCATATAGAAATTGTGCAATCGTTGATTTCCTTTTCCTCTTCGTTTGATCACAGATTTCAGGTCGATGCTATTTTGTTTTGGTTAAGGATTTCTTCTTCTTCTTCTTTTTTTTCTTCACCTCAGAAACTCAAATTCAGCTGAAGGATTATAGTCTACTTGTGATGTAGACATAATAGGGTTTTTGGATTCCATACATTTTGTATATCATATAAATTAGGGCGAGGTATTAGGTGGACCCTTTAAGGAGGAAAATGCACTGCTGGAATTACAAAACAATGCGTAAAATATTGCTATACTTCATTTTTAATGATTGGCAATGAATTATTAAAAAAAAGCGTCTCTGACATTGTAAACTGGGTCTAATACATTCAGACAGTTTTTTTTAAATGCAAAACGTCTCGTGGAAATTATCCACAAGCCATATTATCAAAATATGACATTTTTCTCCCTGTTACATCCTTCAGTTGGATTTTTTTGTTTCTGAATATTGTAAATAATTCTTTTTTTTCGATTTCAGTCAGAGAATTCATCCCCACACTGGTGGATTTTCCTCAATAACCTCCCCCTATCAGATCAGGATATTAATCACAGGATTTAAGTGGCACAGGAACACGTGTCTAGTGTTTTGTGCTTTGGCACAGAATGACAGAGCAAACAAACAAACACAAAAAACAAACAAACGAAGCCATATAAAAAAAAACTAAAAGATACATCCCACAAATGTTCTTCACGGTGGATGAATGAGTCATTCAGTAGTAGTAGTAGCCACTGCGGCCAGAGCTGGCACCAGGATAGATTCAGGTTCTTTTCTTCTTAGTAAAAGGCAAAAATGGGCTGGATTGCTTTGAGTGTTCCAGCCGGACAGTCTCGGTCTTTCTCTTCACAGCATTTTGGAAAAGTACAGAAATAACAAACAGCTCAAACACACACTGTAAACAGGCGCACAGGAACGTGTGCACATAAAGAAAAAAGCATTAAAGTGAACCCATATTCAGTCTGGTCGAACGTGTTATCCTTATTGTTATTATCATTATTACTACTTGAATTATCGTCATCATTGTTATTATTATACAATCAATACAGCACATTAGATTGATAATAACAACAATAATAAACAATAACAATAATAATGAAAGCAGTTGGCTGGTGTGTGAGCTTACACACTGAACACTGTGCAGCCCTCCAGTGCCACGAGCCGCGCGAACAACCCCTGTTGCTTTTGTTGTGATGGAAAGATGGCGTTTATTTACCCACACCGACTGCGACTTATTATCGAGCCTGAAGCTTGGTTTCTATACCCCCCCACCTTCCCTCCCTCCTCCATCCCCCCTCCATCCTCACCCCCACACACTCCCCCACTTCCGGACACCTCGTGTCCACGTCTCACTCTGCCTTTTCTTTAATGACACATTACATAACGACACATTGGCACCTCGGTAGGAGGCATGGAGAAGAAGAAAGAAAAGCATTTCGTATCAATGTCGCTGTGTGTGTGTGTGTGTGTGTGTGTGTGTGTGTGTGTGTGTGTGTGTGTGTGTGTGTGTGTGTGTGTGTGTGTGTGTGTGTGTGTAGCACACACCAGCCGTATCCCAAAATGCTGGGCAGCTCCGCGGCATGAAACCTCTCCGTACAGCTCTCTGCTATGCGTATTTATGTCCAGCGCGTGAGCGCCACTGTACATCCCCACTGTGTGTGTGTCCGTGGTGTCCAACATTTAAAACTGGCTGAGGTCCAGTTCCGTGCGGTCCAGCACAGAGAATCAAACAAATAAGGAGGCACGTATTCCTCCTTCAGGGGTCTGTTTGCTCAGAATAGCGGGCTGTGGGGGTCACTGCACGGGAGTCTGTCCTCCGTGGTGAGGAGGGGTGTCCCCGTACATGTCCTCTCCTCCCGGTATCTGTCCTCCAGCGGGTGTCATTCTCTTCTCCTTCTGCCGCCTGTTACAAAACCAAACCCTCACCACCTCTTTCTCCAGCTGCAGGCTTTCCGCTATGGAGGTGATCTCCGCTGCTCCCGGTTTTGGACATTTGAGAAAATGGCTCTCCAGAGCCCCTTTGACACCCACCTCGATGGAGGTCCTCTTTTTTCTTTTCCTCCCCTGCGCGGCGATTTTATCCAGGCTCGTTGGGCTCCCCGAGGTGGAGTCCGCCTCCTCCAGCCACTTGTTCAACAAGGGCTTGAGTTTACACATGTTTTTGAAGCTGAGTTGAAGCGCCTCGAACCTGCAAATGGTGGTCTGAGAAAAGACGTTTCCATATAGCGTCCCAAGAGCCAGTCCCACGTCCGCCTGGGTGAAGCCCAGCTTGATACGCCGCTGCTTGAACTGTTTGGCGAACTGCTCCAACTCGTCGGAGGTCGGCGTGTCCTCATCCGAGTGGTCCTGATGTCCGTGCTGGTGATGGTGCGAGAGAGACTGCTGGTGGGCCCCAGGGCCGCCTCCCTGTTCACTTAGGTGCGGGCTGTGGCTGTGGTGGTCCTCGTCCCGCATGGGGTGGAGGTGCATCCCCCCTTGCTCTCCCCCTGGCATCAGTCCGAAGCCGGACTGGGAATACACCAGGCTCTGGCCCTCAGACGTCGCCATACCGGGGATGTGCGTGGTAGCTGTGCTGGTTCGCCATGCTCTGGCGTCGTGATGTGCCTGCTGCTGGTGCGCTAGGTGAGGGTGTCGCTGTTGCTGCTGCTGTTGCTGCAGACTGCTGGAGTTCTGCAGCTCCTCTCGGTCACTGTCGTGCAGCACGGGCTTCACGTCCTGCTCTCCGAGGGGACTCGATGGCCACGGTGCCCCGCTGTCACCGTGAGACAGCGCGGTGATCCACTGATGCGCGTGGCTGAGCGGATGCCCGCCGCCCGGTAACGTGCTGTAGTCGTTCTGGAGCAAAGTGTGCGCGTCCCTGTACGCTGCCGCCTGCTGCATGCTCCCGGACTCTGAGTGCGGCGGCGGCGCGCTGCTGGGGGTGGTGAGGACGCTGTAGTGGTTGGATGTTGCGGTCGCCATAACTATCGGAGCCAGAGTGATAGCCGGAGTTAAAAGGAGGCTGCCTTTGACAGTAACTCTTTTGCGCCACGGGGCAGATAGGCGTCTCTCTCCAGCATCTCCCGGGCGCTGTGCCAAGGGGACGCAGAGGCGCGCACCTGTGGTCCGCCTCGCTCCGCTCTTTATTGGCCAAGAACGGTTGACAGATGTGGTTACCCCTGACAGCACCCCGCTCATTGGTCACGGGAGATTGTAAAAAAAAAAAAAAAAAAAAAAAAAAAAAAAAAAAAACAATCACTCGGCCCAACAATACTAGCAGTCCTGTAGCATGCATGAGTACAAAGTGGAGGGAGACGTCGGGCTGCCGAGTGCAAGCAGAACCGACTGAACGAGCTCATAAGAAAAATAAAAAAAGTTCTTAATCGACATTGATCTGGGTCAGTGGGTCAGGTTTAGTAGTTTCGTGCGTCAAACCAGTGCGTAAAAGTTGGATACGCTATACATCATTTGGACATTAATTGCAGTATTTAAGGCTCAATAATAGACATTTCAATCTCCAAATATTCAAAACAGCCAAACCTTGATTTAAATCAATGTGCATGCATATGAAGCAGCGTAATTTGGGATTATTTTGTGCGCCATGAAACCGCAAGCAGGGATCATGCGGGAGAAACTTACAGCTGCCTCTCTGCCCTTAGGACGCTGTCCAGAGAGAAGGGCTGCGTGCTTCCAGGGCCTCTGACCCGTTGCCATGGCGAACGCGTTGAATGGAACAACAACGCCCACGTCACAGCTGCAATTCGCTCCTTCTTTTCGTTCCGTTCCAAAGGGCTCATTGGGGCCGCGCGCTCGGCCGTTGGGACAAATAATGGGGGCGAGCGCAGAGGGCAGCTCGGGGCTAAAGAGAGGAGGCTGAAAGAATGGATCCCTGAGCCTCGCTCCGCGCCCATCGTGCCCCCTTCCACCTGCTTGTTGGGTAAACTTTGAGACATATGCGCACACAGTGGCACGCGAGGCTCGCTTTCCCCAAACCAGTTACCAAAACAAGAAACAGGCTTTGATTTTCAATATTTAGAGTGAGAAAAAAAAATCCTCCCTCTCATAGAAAAGAATATAAGGGCTCCCAATTTGATAAGAACTTCAAATATGTTGTGCAAAGTGAGCCCTTGACCCAAACACAATGTTTAGGAGTATCCTTTCATGCAGCTTCATTTACTTTTTTATGTTTATGATTATTTATACTTCTACTGCATTACATTTAACTGAAACATATTGCACTTTTTATTAATCTACGTGTATTTTATAATTACTTTGCAGACTAAGCGGAAACAAAACAAACGATGGCCTTATACGATGGGATGGATTATTACTTTGATTAAACTCCCCAACACATAAAGTAGCAACTATTAGCTCCACTATTAGCATATATATTAATTTCCCTCCCTCAAACAGTCCACGCTGTGTAATTAAACTTA
>CM070101.1:15539467-15541967 GCA_036178185.1 Liparis tanakae | reverse complement strand
GTGTCTTTTTCCCCGTCGTCCTGTTTCCCAAGTTACATTACATGTCATTTAGCAGACGCTTTTATCCAAAGCGACTTACAATAAGTGCTTTTCAACAAGAATACAGAAAGTAACATTTCCTCAACATAGTCAAACTACAAAAGTACCACAATAAGAGCCATTCAAGTGCTACTAAAGTGCAAGTCTGTGTTTTAATCCAGATATAGTGGGAAAAGGTGCGTTTTCAGTTTTCAGCGGAAGATGTAGATTGTAGAGATTTCCTGCCTGCCCCTTTTTTGGACTTTGTTGTTTTAACCTGTTTTTGCCTCAATAAAGAGCGCCTTTTTGTTATTTAAGTTTCGATTCCTCTGCGCATGAGCTCTGCATCTTGCTACCCGGGGCGTAGCCGTGACACGAGTGGAGCTCTGGTGAGATGTGTGTTCTCGAAAAAGAGCTGCGTCTCGCGCGCGAAAGGGAGAAAACAAACAGCGTGCGGTTACGCACACAGCGATAACAGAGGAGAAAATGACTGTTGGACAGAGAGCTGAGGATTGACCGCCTCGCACACTAATGGAGGACGGACATCAGCGCTCACATCGATCCTGCCGGCGCGGGTCTACTTATCAATCGCCGACGCCAGTCGATGTCGCCGTGGACGGACGGCGGCGAGGGGGAACTGTTGCACGTCTAACACGTATTCGGATCACCTGATTCGACTGATGCGAGGAGTTAAGGTCTCTCTCTCAAATTATCTGAATCCACTAATCATTAGAGGTCGATTTGTGACAACAGAGAGGAGAAACTGTGATAACGACGGCGTTTTGGATATTACGCTCGTTCCCTCGCTCGGCGAGAGTTAGAGGAGAAGATCGATAACCGCCGTACGCTGAATGTGAAGCTACAGCTAGCAGTCGGTTAGCGTAGCTTAGCACGAAGGCTAGGAGCAGGGGGAGACGAGCCCCCCCGGCGTGGAACAACAACGGGTCATTGTAATGGTTCTTTGAAGATTTAACTTGAGCTTTAACGGTAAAATTGTGATTACGCTCATCCCTTTTCATAACGAGATTTAGATGAGAAGATCGATAACCCCCGTACGCTAAAT
This sequence comes from Liparis tanakae, assembly GCA_036178185.1. NCBI lineage: Eukaryota > Metazoa > Chordata > Actinopteri > Perciformes > Liparidae > Liparis > Liparis tanakae. Next base: position 15,540,886 of record CM070101.1, on the reverse strand, counting down.
ATGAAGAAACAGCTAGCAGTTGGTTAGCGTAGCTTAGCAAAAAGGCTAGGAACAGGGGGAGACACGCCTCATTGTGATGGTTCATTGAAGATTTAACTTGAGATTCAGAGCTGCAGCCAAGCCTCCGTGGTCTTTATGCTAAGCTAACTACACAGACGAGTGGAGCGTCACTAGTGAGCTAACGTGTGTCTTGAAATATTATCCAAAAAGTGATTTTTCTGATTTACAAAAACTGAGTATTGGTGGTTTCACAAGTGTTTAATTACATGTTCTGCCTGTGCTGTTTACATCCTGTTAACACCTGAACCAGAAACACAGGGACAACTACCTGGCACCCTCGCTCCAAACCGTTGAAACCAGTTCTCCAAAAACACGGGCGCATTTTCCGCTCTTCACTCAGACGTCAATTCAAAATCGCACCTTTTTTTCTTTTCTTTAAAAAAAAAGAATGCCCGCAACACAATTTACAGCATTTGACACAATCTTCATAATACGGTCTTTTTTGAACAGCATTGTCCTTAAAATGATCACTCCGATGACTCACAGGTGCGAACACTACTTACTAAATTGGTCAATTACAAATCGGAGCAGAAGGGGAGGGGGGAGGGGGGGGAGCTCAGGTGAGCTCTCCTGTTTGGATGAATGGATGTCAATGATGGAGAGCAACATGGAGGGAGAGGGTCGGATGAAGGAGAGGAGGAGGATAGAAACAAAGAGGAAGAAGGAGTTGGAACTGCGACTCGATCACGTGACACGGGGCCCGTCACCGTCACTCCCATTCAAAGTGAGAATACGCACCTGAGCTGCACTTTCACTTTATTGTATGACGTGTTTGGCAACAAAATAAATTAACGAGTATTTCACTAATTGTATTTAGATCAATAAAAGCTGTGTATTTCTATTTTTGTCAATAGGAATGTGTGTTCATGTCACAGTTTGCTTGTTTTTGTGTTACACGTGTTGTGTAGTGACATTTATACATCAATTATAAGAAAGAAAAACTGCAATCCATAAACGGTGAAATTTATTCTACTGTTTATTCAGTCTTAGTAGTGATATTGTGATATATCAAGTTGTATTGATATATATATATATATATATATATATATATATATATATATATATATATATATATATATATATATATATATAGTTTTTTTTTTTTAAATAAACCAAAACCCATTCCACACATATGAATGAGAAGTATCCACATTTGTATAACCGGGCAATGTGCTAACGTTGTTTTCTGTGTTCTGCATTAACCGCACTTGTAGCTGGTTTCTTCGTTCCTTTTACCAGAGACTCCAGCTGTCCCTCCATTACACTGTGTCTACAAGCTGGGGGTTGGGGGAGGGGGGGGCTCTTATATTGTCCTCGTACTTTTGTTTTGTCGCCCTTTTAAACACGATCCCAAACACA
>CM070101.1:15471967-15536967 GCA_036178185.1 Liparis tanakae | reverse complement strand
GGGAGGGAGGGGGCGATGAGATTGAGCAGAGGACAGAGCTGAGACCGGGATCAGGAGAGACGCTCAGCTCATTTCATTTTCATCTTCCCTTCATTTCCCTGCGAGCCGAGCCGCGCGCCGCGGCATTCCACACGGACGGGGCGCCAGCATCCAGATCCGCAGCCAGATGGCGTGCAGATCAGTCGGGGAGATGTAGCAACGCAATCTGAATGCAGTGGGGTGGTGGGTGGTGGTTGGGGGGTCAGCAATCCACATACGCCTGTCTCCCCCTCCCGCCCCCATCCAACGCTTTCATATTCTCTAAAGCACCTGCACGTTCATAAACACCCCGAAACTCCCACGACCGGAGAGATTCTGATCTACGAGGTACGAAGTCTCGCCGCCGCCGCCAAGGCCACGCCGCCGAGACGTTTGCTGGCTCTGTCTTTCCCCCGTTTGTCTTCTTTTTTATTTTTTTTAATGTTTTCATCGTGAAGAGCACGAAGGACTGCGGTCCAATCCTCAGCACTGCAGGGGCTCCTCTCTCATCTCTCTGGCTCAGTGAAGTTCCCGTCACTCCCAGATCTGTTTGAAAACCGCTGCTCAAGTCCAGCCAGCATGTAGCCCATGTAAAGTGTGCGAGTGTGTGTGTGTACGTGTGTGTGTGTGTGTGTGTTCGTGTAAGAGAGGCTTTATTTCATTATGTGATGTATTTCGTATGTGTGTATACATACAGCCCGTGAGAATAGTACACCACATCCCGATTGTATATGAACGTTAAAGAGCTGTGTGTGTGTGTGTGTGTGTGTGTGTGTGTGTGTGTGTGTGTGTGTGTGTGTGTGTGTGTGTGTGTGTGTGTGGGCCCAGGGGACAATTTAATAACCGTTGCCAATTCCCAGATGTTGTGTTTAATGAATAGTGTGAACGAGAACAGAGGAGCGTGCACCTCCATTCGCACCAAATATCCCGGTCTGACATTGCACCTTTCTTTTCAATGACGAGTGGCACGGCGCCAGCACTTTTCAAATAAATTGAACTTTGACCTCCAAGTGCGTCGTCTTTCATCATCGCGGCCAATGGCGCGCCGGCATTGACGAGCAGAGGAATACACGGTGGTGCCAATTGTACGGCCGAGAAGGACGGAGGAGAAGTTATTGAATTATTGACGAAAGGAAACTCTGCTCTTTTATTCTTACAGGGACTTCTGTAAAAAAAAAATATATATATATATATATATGAGTATGAAGCTTGGAGGAAACATATCAAAGAGGATGGGGATGAAGGTTGTAACATTGTGGTTGTTTGATTCTAATGTGGTATTCTGTAGGATGAGTAATGTTTAATATATTTTCTGTTTTATCCTCGCACACTATGTGCAGAGTGGTGCATCGTGAGGGTTTAAAGGTCGTTACGCTGTTCCTTACTTGGACCAACAGCTTCATGTTGAGAATAAATGTTTGATTTGTGAATTCAGGCTATTATGAAGAATAATTTGAAGAATAATTTGAGGAAGAGTTTGAAGAACAATTTGAAGAAGAAGAATCATTTGAAAAAGAAGAAGAGGAAGAAGAAAAATAATTTGAAGAAAAATTTGGAGAAGAATTTAAAGAAGAAGAATCATTTGAATAATTTGAAGTAGAATTTGAAGAAGAAGAAGAAGAAGAAGAAGAAGAAGAAGAAGAAGAAGAAGAAGAAGAAGAAGAAGAAGAAGGCGGAGGCGGCTCATATGATGTGCACACAGAACTGAACGCTCATCGTTCTTAGAACGTTCTTTGAGGGATTATCGTCTCTCCCGTGAGTTCGTCGATTGGTCAAACCCTCGACTGAAGTGGACGAGAGGGCGGAGCCAAGTACAACCGGACACTGAAGAAGAATATCTTTAAGCAACTGACATGTTATATTTAAATTTTATGACCTGTTCACACAACCCCCAACGCCACAAAGTATCCACATAATTGGGACTATAATTTACTAAATAAAAGCTGTATTGGAAAAGACTTTTGTTTACCATGTTTATTGATCAATAAAGTGAGACGTAGGGTAATTTTCTCAGACTTCCATTAAATCAAACGTAGCTTTGCAATCAGAGGAGTGACCTCCTGATGGCCGTTACAAGGAATACAAGTTTAATGCATTTTTGCATTGGCTTCACAAATATGTTGACCGTGTAAACGGCAACACAAACCATAGCCTGTATAATGGAAAGAAAATAAAAAAAATAAAAATAGAGAACTCATACTTGTTTGTCTGATGTTTATATTTTAACCTGTAAAGGTTTAGATTCTTATTTTTTGATGTTGTGCCATAAAAAAAGAAATCTGCTGACAGATTTGGCAAAATCGGGACAATCTCTGGCCTCAGATGTAGTCAGATTTTCAATTAAACTTATCAAATAAGCAAATACTTAAGGCTAAATAACTATTAAAGACATGAATGTGATATGCTGGAACACTCTGCAATGATGTTAGTTGGTAAAAACCCAAATAATCTATAAGCTACAAAACATCTCAGAAGAAATGCTTAAAAAAATACTCTTTTTATGCACTAAGAAAATGGTATCGGTGCATAATTTTTATTTTTAAACACGGCCATCTCAGTCGCTCTCTGCAGATTGGAGTTTTATTGAGGCTATTACGACCAGTTGATGTTCGTCTTCCACGTGTTTGTATGTGATCTCACACACACACACACACACACACACACACACACACACACACACACACACACACACACTCTAACCCCTGTCTGTGCAGCTCTACCTCAGAAGGAAATTGAATTGGAGGCTTGACCCATCCTGACACAAGGCAAGCACCATTGATTTTTATTGAAACATGAGCCGTCGATAATGAAATTGCTTTTGATTACGTGTGTTTGTTTCCCTAGTGAACGCTATGCCCTAGATCTGATTGTCTTTTCAGTCATCTTAACGTCATCGTTTGAGGTTTGCAAATAAATCCCACGCCTCATAAAAAGCTGGGAAAAAACACTTAAAATCCTCAAAATATATATCAGATATTTACTAAATGGAATTGGCTCCGGTGATGACGCAGAATGAAGAACTCGTGTTGTCTGACTTTAATTAAAAAGCTGAATAGTGATTATTAGCATTAAAATGTCTGAACCATGTGTAAATTAAATATCAAAACAAATGAATAAAGTTCATTCTTTGTTCTGGAAACATCAGTTTCCTAAACAACAGCTACATATTCTGGAGCTTTCCATCATTACACATGCTCTTCATCAACAGATGGGATTTTCACCATCTGTTGATACATATTTATTCTGAGCTCTAACTGTGTTAAAATGCCAATGACATTTTTTATTATCAATTCCATGACACTGAGCAAAGTCCACCTGGTGATGAAGAACATGATGTAGTCGAATGCCGAAGACCACAACGTGATATTATTTTAAGTTCTGACGCAATGTGGATTGAAGTATCTAAGGCCACATTTACACATAGCCGGTATTTACAGAAACGAATATTTCTGCCTCTCCGTTTTAAAAAATAACGTTGTACACACAAGGTTGTTTTCCAAAACTTTTCTGTTTATATGAACCCGCATAAATACGCTGTCCGCATACGTCCCATAGGACGCTCACATGACGTGAAGCATCTTTAGTCGCACACTGTGACGTTTGACAACCTAAACTCTGTTTGACCTCGTTCACACGCAAACACTAAAACAGAGTTTTCAAAAATCTCCACTTTGGCCGGAATTTTTAGAAATTATCGTTTTCCGTGATAAAAACTCAGTTTTTGTGTAAATGAAAGGCCAAAACGCATGAAAATATATGCGGTTTTCCCATCGTGTAAAGTAAACAGGGTCTAAGTAGACAGGGACTAACGAGGGAATGGGCAACAGGTGAGATGGGTATGAGGACCAGGTGAAGGTAATGAGGGACTAACGAGGTGATCAGAGGCAGGTGAAGGGAGCTGGACTAATGAGATGGGAAGCAGGATCTGGATACGTTTTCCCATCGTGTAAACGGGGTCTAAGATTATGCTGTTTGTGAATTTGGTCATTTTTCATTTATCAAACCAACAGCACATTTAAATATTTAATTTGTGGTGAATATTAATATATTTAGCTTGTTCCCTGGATGTTAAATAAATGTTCCAACACGGATCGTCTGATTTATATTTGAAATATTAAACATATGAATGTTTGACGTGATTGTTAGGATGCGTGTGTAGATACCGTGACTCGGCACCGACCCCTTGTTCATCATCGAGTGTGTGTTTGAGTTGTGAACTGTTCCAGATTTTCTTTTTCTAAACTCCTCAGACTCATTCCTGTCATTTTTAGAGGACAGGCGAAGTTTAAAAGGAGTGTTTTGATTGCCTCCACATGGCTCTCAACATGGCGACGGCTGAGCTCTTAGCTAACGATGGCAACGGCGCTAATGATGCAATTAAGGTCACGGTGCTGGCGGAGCTACGGGTGTTCGTCCAAAGCTCCTGCGATGACACCGCGTCCTTCTTCGCCGTCCCATGAACGATCCTGTGACCCCCTCAGATGCATCTCGCGACCCCTCGGCAGGGTCCCATCCCTTGTGTTGGGAACCGCTGACTTCACTGGTTACTGTGGCGACTCTTCACGGAGAACCTCGGCTCATCTCAACCTCGAGATGTGCCGCCTCCTCAAACACACATGCAGATTTATAGACACAAACACACCAACACACACACACACACCAATGCTTTTAGATAAGATAATTACAGACACATAGCAGAGGTACTTACCATCCCACACACACACACACACACACACACACACACACGCACTCACACTCACACTCACACTCGACTGATCAAATCCAGTGCAGAGAGGCTGTGGTGGTGCATATTGATGCCCAGCCGAGAGCTCCCTGCTGGGCTTAGCTTGATCCCCTCGCGCCCCTGGATGGCTTCGGAGACCTACTCTGTGGTTAACCTGCAACACATATCCACACACACATTCAGACACACACCCACGCGCACACACGCGCACACACACTTACCACGGGGCCGTGCAAAGCTTCAGCTCCGGTATGTTTTACAAGCCTACATTTCACAGCTACAATTCACTGTCACAAGAAAACAAAGCGCGGCCACTTGTGTGTGTGGCTATCTTCACACGTGTGTGTGTGTGTGTGTGTGTGTGTGTGTGAAGCTGTCAGCTCTGTGCGTAGTCGGGACTCTCACTCTTTCCCTCTCTAACACATGCTGATAGACACTCATATTTCCTGTGGTAACAAGCGTGAAAATGGCCTCATAAATCCAAAGTAGTTTTACAGAGACCACATCAGCGGCCTAAAGAAGATGTATTATGTAAATAAAACAATAGGCCATCAGTAATGCTGGCTGGTTGCCGCCAGCAGATCATAATGACTCAGTGGGAGACTTATAGAGGAATACAGCAACAGTTCGATTAGGTGTATTGCTGTGTGTGTGTGTGTGTGTGTGTGTGTGTGTGTGTGTGCGTGTGTGTGTGCGAGCCCCCACGCAGACACTCCTCTGCTACATAATTTGATATTCCATCATAAGTCTCGATCCCAGCACGGTGTGGCTCTTTGCAGCCTGCCATGATCCAACGATCTATCAGCAGAGCAAAGGGAAAGCAGAGCCAATCCACTTCCTTGGTGTCAAACACAAACACACACACACACACACACACCGCACACACCAGTCACACTGTTTATTGAAGGTGAAGGAGCGATGGAAAGGTGTGTGTATGTGCGCCTGAAAAGAGTGTGAAAGCTTGCATACAAACATAATGTGGAATCAGGCACAGAGGGGGTTCAGTGTGAGCTACAGTGGTATTTCGATACAAAAACAAAACTCACTTATTCTTTCACACACACACACACACACACACACACACACACACACACACACACACGCCCTTACGGCTCGCCTAGCTCCGACCCGTGATGGATTGGCTGCACTCCTGCCGTGACAGACGAGCGATGGATGGAGAGCTGAGAAGATGAAGGGAAGAAAGGGTCGGAAGGGTGTGTGTGTGTGTGTGTGTGTGTGTGTGTGTGTGTGTGTGTGTGCGTGTGTGTGAGGGCGTGTTGGAGAAGAAAAAAAGAGAAGAAGAGCTGAGTGCAGTAGTCTTGGTGCCAGGGAGGATTCTACATGGGGCCAAGCAGATCATTTCCTCCTCTGCCGCTCGTGTCATTTCCACTAAACAAACAGCGCTCATGTGGACGGGACCCGTCAATCTCTCCCTTCTCCACATGTGTGTGTGAGTGTGTGTATGTGTGTGTGTGTGTGTGTGCATGTGGCAACGAAAGTACAGTATCAGTACATCAATGATAGGCCCACAAACATGGTTGCTCTAACATTAATGCACACGTCAGTAATTGATTGGTTTATGGACAGAAATCCCTCAACAACAACAACAACAACAACGTTTGAAGATCAGTTCACTCGGCATGAGGAGAACTACTCACCCCGTGAAAACAGTTATATAATGTTGTGTAGTGGGAGCTCTATAAAGTAGACGGGATAACCGATGTTACTAGGAGTAGAATTAGAAAGACATTTCCCTGTCATGAAATATAACAGAGTTGCATTATTGTTTTTTCTTCACATTATTGATTAAAAACAATGAGATGTAGTTGTTGTTGTTGTTGTTGATGTTGTGTCATATAGAAAGCCACATGCAAACAGCAAACATGCAAGACACATTTCCGGTAGATTGCTTTGTAACATGAAGACATTAACCGAGTGATGGACGGAAGATATCATCTTCCTCTCCCACATAACTGTCCAGTGTTGGTCATAATTTCCATATTACCAACTACTGTGTATAGTTTTATTCCATCATCTCAAGGTACATGACCCCCCCCCCCACCTCACACACACACACACACACACACACACACACACACACACACATACACTCTCAAAGCTGCCGTTTACAGTCGTAACATGTATCAAGCAAAAAACACATTACATGGTCCCAGCTCCCCAGAGAGGGATTTATAGCCTTTCTTCGTATTATAACATTCAAAATGTAATCTTTTTTGTTTGCACCAAACAAAAAGCGATTTTAAAAGAAGTCGCCGGTAAGACGTGATGAGGATGCGTCGCCACGTCCTGACGACACAAAACAAAATAAAATAATAGAAATACATATTTAACAGTCCTGGTGGACTCGAGGTTAAGACACACAAGTGTTTTGGTTGCGTGTCATTTTCTGTCTGTGTTGACATAAAAAAAAAAAAGTCCTTTACAAAAAAAAGAGCAAAGAAATAATATCGCAGTCGTATTTAACTACAAACACAGAGTGCGTGTACATTTGCGTGTGTGTGTACGCAGAACCTCCACGCGAGTGCACACACCACCTGTCACGAATGCAGCAAGCAGCCGTGTTAGGCATTGTGTCAGACATGATTTGTGTTTTCCAACCAGGAGTGTGTTGTGTGTGCAAACCAGCAATTACATTCGCTCCTAATTACACACTTAAGACGTAATTAGGCCTGCCTGTTCCATTGCTACACAAAGAGATATCACACAGTGCAGCGGGAGGGAGAAGGTTCACACACAAGCAAGAAAACATACACACACACACACACACACACACGTGTTATAATTAACATATTAATCGTGCACACTTAACATATATGGAAACCAAGTTGGAAACAAATATAATGGGTCATTATTGGATTTACGTGCTATGGGTTCAGTTCTCACAATGGACAACTCGACGCACGGCAGCTTAAGAAAATATATGCAAATGATTAAAACGCAAAGAACGACGTCTTCACTGGTTTCACAGCGTACGTCGTGTCACGTGAGGAAATACAAGGCAAGTGAATAAAAACACCAGAAAATTAGGACCCAAAACAAAGATTTTTTGCGGATGTTGAGAGATAATGGCCGAACCCTTCGGAGTGTTCATCGTCTTGTGAAGAGTGTCTCTCAGAAACGTGTGTGTTATAAGTCATTTATACACATGTCACACATCTGGACATGACACTGGTGATCGTGGTGAGAGAGAATGGGTAAGTCGTGGGGCCTAAAACACAAAATAACGAGTTGGAAGATGATAAAATGCTCGGTAGAGTCGGATGATAATTCTCAGTGGGTTCTCCTCTACGATGGATTCTTTTTATGTATAAATATCATTTTAAATATCGATTATAGCAGCTATGAAGTGCGTTTAGTTCTCCTAGACGTCGTAAATACGAACAGTCAGAATGTCCTCGCGTGTACTTTAGCGCCCCCCCGTCTTCATCCTCTTCTATCCCCTTTTTAAACCGCTCTAATCAAAATGTTACATCCTTAAAATAATCTTAAAAGTCAATAAATGTGATCAAAACAAAGATACGCTACCCGGGGAAATCACAGACACAAGCAGGCAAACGCACCTAATCGTTACCGCGGTGATGCATGCTGGGGCATCCGAGGCACTGAGCTACAAGAGGAATGAGGCACGAGCCTTCGTCTGAACCTTCAGATATGAGCTGTGTGTGTGCGTGTGCATGTGTGTGCGCGTGTGTGTGAGTGAGTGTGTGTGAGTGTACTCAGCAGCCCCTCACTCTCTAGCTGGCTGCTTAAGAATCCAGTCACATCTCTTGCTAGCAGGCAGGCAGTAAGGCGCTTTCACGCTCACAGGTTTGCTTTGGTTGGGTCTAATACCCCTTTCTCTCTTTGTATGTGTATGTATATCTGTGTGCGTGCACGTGTGTGTGTGTGTGTGTGTGTGTGTGCGCGCACGTGAGCATATGCCGAAATCGGACTGTATGTGTGTCTTACTCACGACTTCTTTGTTTCTTTACTTTCTGTTGTGTGCGACAGTTGTGCGTTCATGTTTATTCCGCTCGTGTGTGTGTGTATGTGTGAGTGAGTGTGTGTATGCGTGAGTGTGCGTGTGTGTGTGTGTGTGTTGGCTCTCGGCGGCACTGATAAACCCACTTAGACTCTCCCCTGATCTGTTCGCTCTGGGCTGGCAGCCCCCTGTCTTGGCTGACACACACACACACACACTCTCTCTCTCTCACACACACACACACACACACACACACACACACACACACACACACACACACACAGAGAGCCCTCTGCTTTAGCTGCTAGCTGATCTGTGACGGCCTGCCACTCAAAAGCAGCTCCGCTGAGACACTGCACAAAGGAGGAGAGGAGGCTGGGAGTAGAGGGAGGAAGGGAGGAGGAGGTGGGGGGGTGGAGGGAGAGAGCGAGAGAGAGAGAGGGTATCAGTGTCTTTCTTTCGGGTGCCTGCTAGCTCCCCGCTCTCTGGCTGTCTCCTTATCTCACTACTCCTCACTCTCCTCCACCTGACTGGCTTTGGCAGCGGCTCTTCACTCCCCAACTCCCCTCCCCTTCTCTCTCTCTCTCTCTCTCTCTCCCTCTATTGCCCTCTCTTTCTCTCCCCCCATCGATATTTTTTTCCTCCCCGTCTTTATTTTTTTACGACCGGGCCGAAGAGCTATACAGTTCATCTCTCTCTTTCACTTCCCGGGATGGCCCAGACTCAAAAGATGAAAGAGACATTGCGAAGAGAAAGAAAGAGATTTAACGGAGACATTTTACAAATGTAATTCACAAAGAAACACATGTTTCACCGGTGGAATATATTAATATAAAGTGAGAGAAACAAGAAGCGAAGACAGAGAAGATGAGCTATGTAACCTCTATTTTTATGATATTTTTAAAGACATAGTCATCCATCTCCAGCGGCTCAAGACATGCTGTGTTCCAGAAAGCCCACACATCGATAAACCCTCTTACCATAAAGTAACCGCGCAAATAAATAAGGGTTTGACTCACGCTAATTACTAAAAGAAGTATTTTCTCACTGGTATCGGGAGCCAATGCGGCTGATTTTGATTGTATCTGCCCAGCGTTTAGGCAACAAGTCCTCGGAGTTAAATAACACAACGCCTCGAGTGCCTGTGCCCTCTGGAGCGACACGTCGAAGCCGTTATCTGATCGCACGCCGCTATCGGCGGAACGTGGGCTTCGCCAGGCGGCCACAAATCTCCGTTGCAAAATGAATCCATTTTATGTGACAATATGAGCGCCGTTTGGGTTAGCTCTGGGGAGAGGTTTAAATAACGACCCGGTACGGGGAGTGTCTTTGTCGCGGTGTTAAGGAGGTGAATCCGTCACCTGACTCCTCCTGATGGTTTTGTTTGAAAGAGTGTGTTGCTGATTTTTACAGTCACGGAAAAAAAACACTGAAGTTTTCATCGGGACTTCTTTCTGTCATACAAAGTAGTTCTCGTGAAAACTGTTGACAGAGCGCCACAAATTAAATTCCATTTGCGCCAATGTATTGGGGCTTAAAGGCAGATTATATTTCAGTCAAATATCTTAAGAAATATGCTTTAATCTGTAGGATGTATCACTCAAAGCTGAGCTGCACTTCCCCTATGTTACATCTTTCAGCTCATTGTTTTGGATTTATGGTCCACAACTTCACTGTGTTTTTTTTTCAACTTCACTGTTTTATTTTTCTTCAACTTCACTGTTTTATTTTTCTTCAACTTCACTGTTTTTTTCCTTCAATTTCACTGTTTTTTTCCTCCTCCTCATCACAAGACACTTTCTGTCCAGCACCAATCAGCAGACAAAGTTAACGACAAGCTGGTGAACTAAACAGAACATTTAGCAACTAAACAGTCGCAGGCTGTTCTGCTTTTTTTATTGTGTCCATCCTTTGATCTGTTTTTACTGTGTTGTACGGCGACCTTGAGTGCCTTGAAAGGCGCCTTATAAATTAAATGTATTATTATTATTATTATTATTAAATATTCCCCTCGTTGGTGAAGACCAAAACAGAACTAAAAGGGAACTGAATATTAGACTTTAATTCAATTTAAATACATTTTGTTTAGGCCAAAATCCCAATTTACTAATGTTCCTGTACACATACGACATGACATCTGTGTTAGGACCTCACATCGGATCAGGAAAAATTCCCTGAAAAACAGAAACTTTCACGGGGAAAAAAAGGGAAGAAACCTTCAGGAGAGCAAGAGAGGAGGATCCCTCTCCAGGATGGACAGAACAATAGACGTCATGTGTAGAGATGAACAGCAGATTAGTCAAGAGGCCATGATACTTGACTCTAAATAATGCAAACGTTGCTATATATCTGCTGAATGTATATCGGCTACCATTTACGAACAAGTTTTCTCTCAAATATGTCCTAAAATATGTCATAATAAGCGACAAGTTTACAGCTTGTCGCGCTGCCCCCCAGTGACCAAATCCAGTTAACAACTAGAACGGGCACTCGGTAGAGCGCAGACCTTCGCATATCACAAGATTGGGCATTCAATTATGAACATTTTGGCATTAGTTGCATGCCAATTGGATATAAATTGCCCGCGCTATAGTAAAAAGAAGATTTTGACCTTTTCATGACCTTGACCTTTGACCCGAAAATCTAATCAAATGGTCCCCGGATAATAACCAATCATCCCACCACATGTCATGCGATTCGGTTTAATACTTTTTGACTTATGCGAATAACACGCACACACGCATACAAATACGCGGCGATCAAAACGTTACCTTCCGCATTTTCAATGCAAAAAAAAAGGTGTGTTTGAAACATCTGCAATGGGGATTTCCTCGTCAACATGTGGCTGGGAAATAAACACCACGGCGGCTTCTGCCTCTGTGTTTCATTATAAAAGGTGAAGAATGAGTGAAAGTGAGAAAACCACGAGGCCAAACCGCCCCGAGAGGGAAAGCGTCTACGCGTGGCTGACCGGAGGGAGACGGATAAAGAGAAAGGCGCAGAGCGGCAAAAAGGACAAATAGAAATTGAGAAAAAGTCAAACCGGGCCGGCGATTCACAACAAGCAAAGACTGATAACGGCGACGAAGTAGCCGATAACATTGAAGCGGGGGGGGGGGAGAGACGAAAAGAGCCGGAGGAGGAGGAGGAAGCGAAAGCGCTTGCTCAGCAATATGGATCCATACAGCTCCAGGTGAGGAGAGACAGATAGAACTCTTCATCAGCACCGCCAGGGCTGCCGATATCGCTGAGTCATCGTCGCTCAGATACACAGCTGCAGGACGCAAAATAAAATAAATGCGAGAACATCATCGCCTCCGTTATCGGTCATCGGCCTCGTTGCGATGACCGATTCCATCGCGTGGCTCACCCCACGTGGGGGGGAGCCGACGCGTTAACTTTTAATTCACTTTGTGAGCGAGTCTAACTTGTTGGTGCCGGTTCATCTCTTCAACTCTTCTTCCCGAAGCCCGGTGGGAGACGCCTTGGGCTGTTGGGCATCTTTCCCAGCGCCAGTCTCACACCTGCCCCTGGCGAAAAAAAGGAAATAACTATGCAAAACTCTCTTTCGCTCGTGTGGGCTCTCTCTCTCCTTCCTTGTTTCTTCCTTCTTTCAGTTTTTAATTAAACAGAAGTAGAGGGCTGAGAAAACAGCTTCTAATTACACAGACACTGCCTCTCTCTCTCTCTCTCCTCTTTCTGTTTGCCTGTCTCTCTCGCTCTCATTCTCCTTCTCTTTGCCTGTCTCTCTCCTTCTCTTTGCTTCCCTCCCTCTCTCTCTCTCCCTCTCTCTCTCTCTCATTTTGTTTGCTTGTTACTCCTCTCCCTTCACTTCTCTCTCTGTCTTCCCTCTCCTCTCTGAGCTGAGCTGGAGCTCCGCCAACAGCCTGTGGAATCACTTACCAGCTATACCACGACGGGGGAGAGGAGGCACACATGTCGATGTGTGTGCACACACACACACACACACACACACACACACACACACACGGGTGCAGACAAACCTGTTACCAAGTCAAAATGTGCAAAATGCAGACTTGGAAACACACGCAGCTCACAATCGAGACATCCCGACACGCTCATGCTCATCCATTTAGCGCCTTTGGTTTCCCACTGTTTATGTATGTGTGTGTGTGTGTGTGTGTGTGTGTGTGTGTGTGTGTGTGTCTCAGGGTGATCAGCTCCCTAATGAGAGAGAACAGTAATCATATTTCCCACTGACACAAACACAACATCTGTATCGACTGTGGCCCGCCCTCTCATTCTTCTCCCCCCCTCTTCCTCCCCCCCCCCCCCCTTGCATCTTTCACCTCAATCCCCTGCTTCCCCTTCCATCATGTTCTACCACTTCCTTTCTCCCGCATCTCTTTCCCACTTGTTCCCCCTTTCTGGAGCGATAAAGCAGACGAGGAATGCACAGAGATGACACACGTCTCTCACCCTCCTCTCCCCGGCTCCATCGCTCCCCTCTGTCTCCATTCATCAAACGGTGCAGCTCTTTCTTCACCTCTTTTTTTTCCTCCCTCCTTTCCACCTTAACACAGCGCACTCTTTATTTAAGCGTGTGCTTTCAGGGGAAAGGGGGGGGGGGGGCGGCGGCGACACTGTAATTCAACAGCGGTTTGTCCAATCCATCACACAGACAATGTACACACACACACACACACACACCGCTGCCATGCATCACCTGCAGGCGAGCGTGTGCATTTTCTGGATGTGGTGCCTTTTTGAGTAAGAGAGAGAGTCAAAGAGTGAACCTGTAGGAAGCACAAGGGGCAAAGAAGGGAACCGGGGGTCTGTGTGTGTGTGTGTGTGTGTGTGTGTGTGTGTATGTGTGTGTGTGTGGGGGGGTGATCCTGGGGTTCGATGGCAGCGAGAGATAAACAAGATGTCTCATCCACAGAGGAGACACAATAATGGAGGGAGTGATAACAACAGGAGTGGCCGCTTGATGATAGGAGGTATAAAAAGAGCAGATAGAGACATGCGGCTTCAGCGAAAGTAGCTGGACAGCAGGAGTGGGCGGGACACAGAAGCCCCCTCCGCCGCAATCAAGCCTCTGTCACCATCTGGACGCCATTTTAAAACCATCAGTTCTAGCTCCCCATGTAAACAAGGGCGCGACCCCAAACATGCTCCCCTCACTAAATGGGCTCTTTCTGGCAGCTGCGGAACCCCAAAATGGCTGACCTTGTGCGGTGAGAACTGGAGCCAGAATGGCGGAGTAACTGCATTACAGAGGAGGACTTCTGTTCTTCATTACCGCAGCGTTTCTGACCGCGTCCAAGAAGACATTGTCAGTTCAGCTCCGACACTTTGAGGATGGATGACTCAGGAAAAGCAGTTTTTAGTTCAATTAAATGTTACCTTTGTTCCAATCTGGAGACCGATAAAGAAACATGCAAATCAGAAAAAATATCTTAATAATAATAATGCAGAACCAAGTTGACATCTGACATAGTTTCTTTTTGACGAGCGGTTTTAAAATACAGAGATACTAAATTTGCAATTATAAAAGACTTGGAAAACTAGCAAATATTCATATCTGAGGAGCCAGAACTAATTGTTTTTTGAGAATTTTGTATTCATTTAAATTAATTTGCTTCCTTTTAATAGTTTTAGTTCCAAGAGTTAAATAGGAAGTTCATTTTGAAACACACCCACTATCAATAAGCCGGGAAAAAAATAAAGAATACAAATGTGATTTTTGCTACTAGACGCCAACAAAACAGGTCCACCTAAAATAAGGGTTAGCAATTGTTGCTATTCCAACAAACAGGTTAATTTTAATTGGCATTTAGATTAACAGAAACAAATAAGCAAACACGGCTCATTAATGGCAGATTATTGAGAATTATGATGTGGTTACATGGGTTCAGGACAGCGATAGAGAGATAGAGTCTATGACAGTGGAAAACAGAGGGAGCGTGTCAGAGGGATGTGTGTATTCCTATGGGAGATTGTGTGTGCGCGCGCCTGTGTGTGTGTGTATATGCGTGGGTGTGTGAACATGTGTGTTTGAGGGCAACACAAAGAGAAACAGTTGAAGATCTGATGCAAAGTTCAGACACGTGCACAAATGCGTGCACTCACACACACACACGTATCATGGACAAGTGTGGTAATGACATGGAAATGATATGGTAATGATATGGTAATCTGGCAACATTATTCTGCCCACCAGAGACTAGGAGGGAGAAGAACCTGCCACAAACTGCACACACACACACACACACAAACACACACACACACACACACACACACACTCACACAAGCACGTGTACAAGCAAGCGTACACACACCGACGTGCATGGATAAGATGAAATATATGGGCCGGCGTGGGTGAAGAGGGTAAGACCAGTGTGGGGGAGGGGGAGTGCCGTTGTCAAAATGTTGATAGTGGGAGGAAGAGTCTTGAGTTGATTACACCCCATTTTGCCAGTAAATTGCTATCCATCGCAAAAAGGCCCCGAACGTTCAAATGAAAATCAGCGCGGTGCTTTGAAGGGAAACAAATCTACAAGCAAAGAGTCCAACAAAAAACAAAAATCTTAATTTAGCTATTTCCGAGAAATTTCAATTGACTCCCGATGGCTCTCAACATGTCCACAGCGAGCCGCCGACTCATAGCTAACTGTGCTAGCAGCGCTAACCAAACTATGGCTAAAGTGCTGACGAACTGTGTTTACCTGAGGGGCGACGCTGGGGGGATGGGCGCCGGGCTCCTGCAACAACGCTGTTGTTCAGGACGGCGGTACCAGCTGTAACCATGAGGGCTGTGGGGAGTGGCGGCCATGGGGGGGGACGGGGACGGGGACGGGGACGGCCCGGCTATTGAAATAAATCAAGAAGAAGCTCTGATAACATCCCACACAGAAGAAGTGATGGTTTTCCTCGGCTCAGGTAGACGTTACTCCACTACATCTTTACATAAAATAGCTGTTTGCATGCTATATTATTTCTTTGAGCTCTTTAGCCTCATCACCTCGAATAAAAACTGAGCAAAGTTCCTCCCCAAGATAAGCACGGGAAGAACATTGACTTTAAATAACATAAATTGTCAAGGTATTTGTTCAAGGTCAAGAAAGAACCTGCAAGCTCAAATATAAAATCCCTATATATGTATATTTATAAATACAAATATATAGGAGAAGTCTAAAAAAAAGTGTATAAATACAGCCTTAGAGTATCAAGTAAAGAAGTTGGCCATAAAGCAGTGGACTATTAATAGATATTTTACGACACAGGCGCCAACTTTGTACAATGAATACAACACTGCCACCCTCTGGATAAACCTCCACACTGTAACCTGGATGGTAGTTAAAAGAAAGCGTTAATTAGGAATTTACATCCTTTGAGTTTATCCATTTCTTATACATACACACGCACACACACACACACACACACACACACAAACACACACATATATATATATATATATATATATATATAAAAAATCTATTAAAACACATTACACTTTGTGAAAATACCACTTAGCATCTTATAAGTGAAACCATAACTTTCACGAATATATTTATTGATCTATGATTTGTGCACCTTTTGTGACCATACTTTACTTTATGGAATATTGTCACAAGATTATTTGTTTTGGGTCATATCTTTTTTTTAATTTATTGAATTACAATAGTTACACTAATTTACATGTCATCGTTTCCAAAAACCTAACAAAGAGTATAGATGTTTTAAGTCATATAGCGGAGGAAAGTGATCGCAAACACACAACAACACATTGGAAACGATTGTCAATAAAGCCCAGAAAGTCTTCCCCTGAGCTTCAAACTCCATCTTGTTGTCTTCTTCAGGTGGTTGCTTAGTTGTTATTATATTTTGAGTCTACTGATAAAACATAATTTGATGAGGAGGACAACAAGATGCATGGGAAAAACTGCAAGTGCGTGAGGATGTTTACGTGCAACAAAACAAAACTGCATCCAAATAACACCGCCTGCTAAAAAGTTGCAACGCCAACATCCCCATGCCCTCCCTTCCTATCTGTCTCTCTCTGGTTGCCAGTGTTTCCCTAGCTGCTCCCCTTTAAGTGGCGGTGATTGACAGGTGGGCTATATCCATGCAATATCACCCAGCGCACGTTCCTATTCCCTCCTGGAGCCTTCATCCACCGGTCAAATTAACCTTCCGTGCCAACGGGAGGGGGCCCTGCGTGGGCCAATCAGCAGGTGATTAGGCCGGGGGTGGGAGGGGTGAGGGGTCACCGCGATGGGGCCATCGCAAACCTGATTGGTTTCAATCAGCAGCCAGCCGCAAGGACAGCTGGGAGCTGAGCCGCAGTGAGCGCTAATCAACGCGTCCCACAGAGAGGCATGAACAGTCACGACACGCGCGCGCACACATACACACGTGCACACAGAGTAGATTGATGTTAGTGTATACACACTGACAACACGGACATCACTGTGTGCACACACACACGCATCCACATGGAGAGACAAGAAACGCACACACACACACACACACACACACACACACACACACACACACACACACACACACACACACACACACACACACACACACACACACACACACACACAGCAAGACTTGAGAAGCAGAAATGAACAGTCAAGACCACAACAGATAAACAGAAAATCCCATAATGGAAAACCAGAGAAGAGAGAGAGAGAGAGAGGCAGAGAGACATAGTCAGAGCAGCCCCAGACTCTCACAGTAAATTGAATGACTAATTGCATTGGATTTGTTAATTTGACCACTGGCACATCTGATAGGAGCCTGTGACATTGGTTAGGAATGCACTGTCCTACAAACCACAACACCTCTTCTATAATGTCTGAAATGTGGAACAATTCATTCTCTCCGCTATGTCTGATGTTATGCTAATTATTGTTCAAATCTCAGCATTGAGAGATGAGATAAGTCACAAAGAGCATATTATATAGCTTCCCCTCTGCAGGTTGAAAGTGGAGAAGACCGGCTGAACTACTGTGGTTTCTATTTATAAAAGTGAGCGTTACCGACTTCTTCGGGTGGATCACTGAGAGGAATGTCTGCAGAAATATGCGGGTGTGTACGCTAACATTACAGGAATAATGTTGGTCATTTATGTTTGATCTCTTGTGTCATGTCTTACACAATATGCCACAGGCTTTCTCTTTTTGACCCTACAAGGAACATGAAACTCAGTAGCATGAAAAAAAAAATGTCTTCCTTCATTATTCAGAATGAGGGGAAGAGCAACATGTTGTGAATTGATTGTCCATCGACACCATAATCATATGGTAATCATAATGATTCAATATGGTAATGCCGTTATTACAGAGCAGGAGGTATTGTACATCCAGGAAAACGTAGAATTCCCCAAAGTACATCACAAGGAAGTATAAATTAACTTTCCGGCTGAGAGATATGAAAGCATGATGGGACTCTGGTGTTTGTACCCTAACATGAAGCTAGAGCTCAGAGTCTGTCGGCTTAGCTTAGCATGAAGACTCCAAACAGGCGGAAACAGCTTGACTCATCGTGAGGTGTCGATTGGGGTAATGGATGTGTAAATTAAAATGTTGCCCTTCGTCTTGTCAATGTAAAATTAAGCTACTCACATATATGTCAACGATTCAGCATGAAGGTTAGAGATAATAAACAACATGTGTTAACGGGCCGACTCTGTTTAGCGATGCAAGTCATTTTGAAGAAGGAGAATTGTGGTGACAATTTAGTGCAACCATGCCTGATGACAGCAATTTGTCCACTAAATAAACCTGTTTCCTTGTCTCCGTTTGGCTCATTTCCTATGATGTACTTGCCCGAACAAAACACTGAAATACAATTTCAGACAGTATTCTGTAAAGCAAAACTGAAAATCGCAAGTGAACATGTAATAATGAGTCAAAAATGGCAATAATTGAATAAGATGCCAAAAAAAACATAAAGGAATTGAATGGAATCTCATTTATTTTCCTTTACTTCATGTTACTATTTATTAATTTTAAGTTGAACTACTTTAGAACTTGAGTTGAATGAAATACTTCCCAGCATGCATTTTTTTGAGAGTTTACAATCTCCAGAAACCCTTCTCATTTTGTGGTTTGAATAAAACGTGTATTTGTAATAATGACACTATGTGAATCATAATGAGGGTTATTATTGAATGTAGTATTCCTGTCCACCTCACATGTTGTTGTAAATCAGCTGCAGAAAAAGCAATGACCACATGTATTATTTGTGTTAATAAAAAACATATCATCTAAAATAAAACTGTATTTGAGTACACCAAATAATAACAATAACAGTAGTAGTAGTAGTGGTAGGAGTAGTAGTAGTAGTAGTAGTAGTAGTAGTAGTAGTAGTAGTAGTAGTAGTAGTAGTAGTAGAAGAAGTAGTGGTAATAGTAGTAGTAGGAGTAAGAGTAGGATTATGTGCAATATGTATCCACACTCTGGCTGTAAAGTTGGCCTACTTTTACTTTTGATAATGTTTAATACATTTTTCTTCAGTTAAATTTTAAATAGAAGAATGTTGACACTGTGCTCGTACCGACATATTTACTTGACTAAATTATCTCTCAACTTAATTGCGTTGAACAAATAGTGCCATATAACCACACACAGGCGGAGCGGATCATCGTGTGTGCTGTAATGCTGACATAATGACATTGGTCTCTGTTCCCTCGCCTCGGTATTAGATTCCCATCCCGGGGGAACTCCGACCACCAACCGGCACCACGGTTAATAAAGTGCACGCGCAAAATCGGAGGGAGGTCCTTACCGCGTCTCTCCGCACGAGGACTGATTGGAACCCTGAGCGCGAGCCGGTTGTTTGCTCTGCGCAGACGCGGAAAACATCACGGGCGAGGGAGCGGAAATCGTCCCGTTCCTGGTGTTTACGGTAGAAAGAAAGTTTCTCTCTCTCGGGAATAAATACAAATCCACAGGTAGGAAAGACTACAAGACACGTACGGCAACCCGGAAGCGCGAAGTGTTTTTGTTGTTTGTTGTATAAAGTAATGTTAGCGGAAGTTGTCATAGCCCGTTGGAAAACTTTACGTGTAACTTGTTCACTCTTTAGCTTCTTCCGCTTTAAAAAACTTCTAAATCTTTAAAAAATAATTCGCGTTTGTTTCTCCTTAAGCTCGTGAATGTGTTCAGTGTGTTCAGTGAAACTGTCTGAGTGAGTAAAAGTGTGTCATATTAAATAAATCTCGCCCTGATAAACTAAAAATATAAATATAGCGTTAGCTAGCAAACCTAACCTGTTTAGTTTATTTGATACGCGTGAGTCGTAATGTCAAGGTGATTTAACAGAAACAAAGCATTCATTCTCACTTCTAACCGCGTGACTCGAGGTGCTCGGTTCATCCACTTCAGGGCGAGCAGCTTCCCTAATAACTTGTGACGAGTCGGTTTCGACATGGGGCTCCAGTGGTGAAACTACAGTCACTGACAGTTTGTTTATCTCCTCTTTGGGATATGTCATAGTTCATGACAGGATCCCCTATTTCCGAGTTCAAACATTGGAAAAAGTCGATGTATTTCAGAAGAATATGCACAAGGCGTCTTAAACTAATCCAAACAGTGGTGTGATGTAGACTTAACGTAATTAAGTTTACTCAAGTAATGTACTGAAGTACATGCTGGTCTAGTGCAATTCTAATGTAAATATGTGTCTTTCCCCTCTTCCTACATGTACTAGTTACTTTGAAGAATTAGATTCAACATACGAAAAAAGTTGGTTGTGAAATATATGTAATGCATTTGTATAGAATAAACTAGTAATACAGCTTAAAACATCTGCTCACAATATATTCCTCTTTAATATATATATATATATATATATATATATATAATATATACTTTTATATATACTTATATGTGTATATATATTTGTATATTTGTGTGTGTATGTATGTATGTATGTATATATATATATATATATATATATATATATATATATATATATATATATATATATATATATATATATTCAAGGCTTAGAAATGTAATAAAATATTACCAGAGAGGAAAACTTCTGCTGTATAATTAAGGGTGAAATAAATAGCATGCCAGAGCTTAGTTAAGGGTTAGAATGCAGGACTCCTTTTTGTATTTCTACATAGTAATTTTGATGCTTACAAAAAAGATGTTCCCGCCTCTGGTGCAGACTTTCATTATAATCAAAGCGAAACACCATCTGATATTCAGAGTTTCTCCAAGCTGGTCTGAAGTATACTAATCACTGACATCATCTGGTGTAATCTTTCACTGGAATGAAAAGTTCTTTAAGAAAAGAAGCTAAAAGCTGCTTAGTAGTTGGGATGAAAAGCTTCAGCCTCTTGCTGCTCTTGTGGCATGCTTGCTACTACTGTGTGGATGCTTGCAGATTACAGTATATGTCTGCTTTATATCATCGCAAAGTCAATATCTTCAATGATTGAAAACATCACCCTGGGCTCTGATAATCTGTGACAGGCACTTCACTATCTTCTGACATGTAACAGACTTCCCAATGAATCTGGGGAGAAGACAAAGTGATGGCTGCAGCCCCTCTCTGCTGTTCTGTTAAGCGCTGTAACTCTAACGGCATACATCCCGCGATCAAACGTGTGTTAATCTAGAACTACTGCACACGCTGTGCACGGTTTGAGACCCCTGACGACTCAAACAAACGCATCAAATATTAGCCGGTTTCAGCTTCTTGCATGGAGAAAAGAGGCAAATCCTCCCAAGTTAAATCTTTTCTCTTTTTTTGAGGGTTTTATACTCGTGTTGTACTGATTGGATGAAAACAAGCAATTTGAAGATGTCGGCTCGGCTCTCGAAAACCGTGACCTACATTTTTAAACGACAATGAATCACCATAAAAATTCTAAAGAAAGGAATTGTTACTTGCAGCCCAATATTTTTCTTATCACTGTGGGAGCAGCTTTAGCTCCAGGAGGTTGTTTCTCAATATATATATATATATTTACGACTATCAATCTCTGCAGACGAACTGCTGGTTCCGCTCCAGCGATGTCTTCCCCGTGGCAGGAGCCGCGGCCCCTACTGGCCCCGGATGGGAGCAACCACTCTACCTTCGCGGACAACAGTAGCTGCTACAGCTCCACGCAGAGCACCGTACTCAAGGGAGTCAGCTTCGGAGGAGTGCCCATCGTGCTGCTGATCGACTTCTGTGTCTTTTTGGTGAGTCTAAAAATTGACGGCGTCTGTCTGTTTGTCTGTGGTAAAGTGAGAGAATACAGGAAATCTTTATGTGTTTTTCCTTTAGGCAAAAGACAATCCCTGCTAAAATACGTTGTTATATACAGGGTTCGTACGGTCATGGAAAACCTGGGAAAGTCATGGAAATTTTAAATGGTCATTTCCAGGCCTGGAAAAATTATGGGAAAAACTTAAATCGTAAAAGTTTGGGAAAATGTATTATAATCACGTGTTCATTTACGCAGAGTTTGAAATAATTCATATGTTTTCTTTTTTAAAGAAAGACGCTCAAAATATAAGCCGGAGTACGCTCTCAATACGCAACATTCTCTAAATTGTTAATTTTTATACTGAGATTTCAGTTTGGTCATGGACATTTGGTTTTTAAAGTCCTGGAAAATTCCTGGAAATCCATTAGTTAAAATGTGTAAGAACCCTGTCTATAAATAAGTACATTAACGGATATGCAACGGCATATTATTTAATCCTCCTGTTATCTTCAAAAGTACTAACTAACATATTTTACCCTTGGGGTCAATTTGACCCCAGCAATGAAAACTTCCTAAAAATGATTAAAATTAATATTGTTTCCCAAGTTTAAGTGTGAGGTGCTTTATGTTTGTTTGTTGACGACCTAAACAGCCTTTTAAATACATAAAAAAGTTGATATTTCTTATATGTTTTACCCAGTGAAAAACAGCCTGGGGTCAAATTGACCCCAAAGAACACCGATGTGTACAAGTTGTGTTCATCGGAAACACATCATCATGTGAATGTTATTTTTTCACAGTTGCCCCCAATAAATTAGGAAAAGTCATGACTTGAAGCAAAACAAATTACGTCAATCATTTATTTAGAGACGTCAAACATTAAACGGGGTCAGATTGACCCCAAAGGTCACAGGAGGGTTACGTTGTTTCGTGGCACGAGGGCTCAGCTGATCGGTTCCTCTCCCGATGCCGCCTACAGGTGTTGCTGATTATCTTCTCGATTATCAGGAAGAACTTCTGGGACTACGGACGCCTGGCATTAGTTGCAGACAACGACGGCGGGTCAGTTAATCATGTCACGCACGTCAACATTGTTCATGGGACCTCCTTCAGATGTGAAAGTTAGAGGTATCCGATTTATTCCTTGACTCTTACTTTGTGTATCAGGTTCACCGAGTCAAAACACCGGCGCTACGGGCGCATGCTATCCAGCGCGGATGACTTTGAGTATGAATTGGTATGTAAACTAACATTGTGTGTGTACTTTTGTAATTCTTTTAAACCAGTATCCTAATTGCATGTTGATGTAATCCTCTGTTTAGGGATTCTGCTCTTGGCTGCCTTACATCCTCAGAATGGAGTAAGTGAACTTTGAAGGTCATTGTTTCTTTACTTGTGCCTCAAGCAGAGCTATTGTATCATGCTGTGTTTGTATACCTGCTCTCTTATCAGTGTGTGTGTGTGTGTGTGTGTTTCAGTGACGATAAAATAAAAGCCAAATGTGGCATGGATGCTGTCCACTACCTGTCCTTCCAGAGGCACCTGATCGTCCTGCTGTTGGTCATGACTGTCACCTCCCTGGGGATCATACTGCCGGTCAACTTGTCTGGAAACCTGCTGGGTGCGTTTTGCCCGATTCTCTGTCTGTCGGTTAACGTTGTAGTTGGCTCGCAAAGTTTAACGGATATTTTCATGTACAGAAAAGCATGTCGTTTTCTTTGTTGATGGGTCTGAATGTGAAACAAGAGCTGCACTGACCGATTCATTATCGATGACCGGTCACCGTATTTTAATTTTAACTTGTTTTTGGGGAAATCCACGGTGAGGCTGCTTGTATTCTGATATTTTTGAGTCACATTTATGCTTACGGTATGTTTGTTTTCTTCCAGATAATAATCCACTGAGTTTTGGAAGGACAACTCTTGGGAATCTTCAAAAAGGGTAAATTATTGTCGCACGAAAACACTTTGGATACACAAACAAATGTTTGTAGTGCAGAACGGTTTGTTGGGTTGCTCGTGACGTAACGCTTCTCTGTTTCCGTCATGTTTGTCCTCTAGAAACCACCTGTTGTGGCTGCATACAGTGTTTGCCCTTTTATACCTGATCCTGACACTTGTTCTGCTGCGACATCACACGTCACAAATCAAAGGCATGCGCAGAGAGACGGTGAGTCTGGGTGTCTCGACTAAAGGATATTTCATCTGATTGTCTCTCTAACTTATACATGTCAACTGTGTCCACATTACCTGTTGTACTCTCTCTTCTTTTTTCTGTACATTGTGTTTATTCTCAAAAGCAGAGTACACAGTTATACATTGCACATGGTATTTTTCATCCCCCCCCATCCCAACACAGAACAAATCGCACTGCTTCAATTTTCAAAAATCACATTACAGTATTAATAGTTCAAGTATTACACAAAAGTAAAAATAGTGTAGGAGGTAATACAGTCAGACAGAAACCAGAAATGAGTAAATTATTGCAATCATTAGTTCCTACAACAGCGTCAAGACAACTTAAATAGCTTCTTTTTTTTTCCTTCCTGTAAATAATTCTTTTTAGAAAGAACATTAAAGTGACATTAAAGGTCACAGAAATGGTTCAATCTAATGAGAGAGTCTTCAATTTATCAAAGTATCTGTTGTACTCTCTTTATTCATACGTCACCTGTCCGTGAGGAGCTGAGCGTTTCGTGAAAGTCAGACTAGTGTTTGATGATGTGAAGTAGATGCAGAGTGTCGGTCACTGACTCATTTGCCGGTCTCTTTCTGTCTGTAGACCAGAAACACGTTGTTCGTGTGTTCGGTCCCCAAAGAGGCGACGCAGGAAGCTGTAAAGGCTCATTTCACGTGAGTAGTATTCAAATCGAATAAAGTTGACTCTCCCTCTCACCGCAGCGTCCTTGCATGTTGGCATAAATAGTCGCCATCTGCTCCGTTCGTCAACGTCGGCACGTTTTTTGTTGCAGCGAGGCGTACCCTACCTGTCGAGTGTGCGCTGTGACCCTGGGCTACGACGTGGCCAAGCTCATGCAGCTCGATAAGGAAAGGTGAGACACCAGAACAGTAAATGGCATATACATTTTATTTTTTATTTTAACTGTGTACAACCCACAGATAATGTCCCCCTGACTCGGCACTTCTACTGAGCTTTGTACCATCTTCAAGCTCATTACTTTTGTTTTATGCAACCACAAAGGACTTACACCTTTTGAGTAGTTGCATGTGAAGCATATTCCTCGCACACGTACGCTGATGCTACAAAGTGTTGAGAGACGTTTACTCAGGGTTAATCCGTACCGATTAAACCAACTCGTGTTTGTTTGTTACTCCTCTTCTCTCCAGGATGCGAGCAGGAAAAAACCTGTGCTACTACGAGCGTGTCCTGGAGAAAACAGGGAAGCGTGAATTGTTTAACCCCCGTTTGTGCGGTCAGCTCGGCTGCTGTGCCAAATCTGAGAAGGTGAGATGGACCAGATGCTAGACGGCTTGGTACGGGGCGTCTAGACGCTCTAAATCTTTCATCTTCTATGTTATAGTTCAGAAAAGTAAAAGCAAATGCAGTGTTTTGGTTTGTTATGACGGTTTTATTAATTTACAGTGGCAGTAAATGAAAAAAGCGCCACGATTTTAAAATAAAGAAGGCTTCATGCAAGACATTTAATCTGTGTGTGTTTGACTCAGGTCGATGCCATAGAGTACTACAGTACTAAAGAAAAAGACCTGCTGGAAGATGTGAGGAAACAGGCGGAGGTGGTGCCCCAGCACCCCCTGGGGATGGCCTTCGTCACCTTGCAGAGCGAGGCGATGGCCAAGTAGTGAGTACCAATTCCAAGGTGTCCCTTTGTGTGTGTGTGCATTGTGCTGCACATACCAGGGATGTGTAATACCTGATATGACGTGTGATAATCCAGACTAAGCAGTTACGCCCGTTTTTGGGGTTGTCTGTCCGGTTTATTGGACACAGACAGTCTTTGTCTTGAGCCAGATATTTCAACTGTCAAGGTCATTGTGACCTCATAGAGAGAAGTGTAGCCCATAAGATTAAGATTAGAAATTAATATGGTCGGTATGATAATTTCACACACATTTCTACCGGGTTAAAAGATAACGTGACATTTTGGCCGGGCGATGGATGTTAACTGCAACTTGCGGCACAAGAGGAGTTCTTTTGAGTTGTACAATCAGTTTTATTGGATCCAACTGTATTTCCATTTATTGCTCCACTTTCCACTTTTCAAATTGTGTTATGCCTGTGACTGTCACAACAAAAGGGGATTGACTGGCACGCGTCACGTGACTCATTTCTGCCCCGTCCCATCAAGACGCCGATCTCTCGATTTTTATGGTCCCCGCAGGACTTTTTTATTTTTTGGAAGCGGGCCTTTTGGGCCGCTGCCACCGATGAAAGCCGGTTAATGTGCGTCGCTAACAGCTGTCATTTACTCACCTCAGCATTCTGAAAGACTTCAATGCGCTGGAGTGCGGCGGCACAAGCTGCTGCTGCGGGAGAGTGCCCCAACCTTCAGCGGAGAGCGGAGCTCTGGAAGTGAACAAGTGGAGCGTCAGCTTTGCACCCCATCCCAAAAACGTGTTTTGGTAAGGTCTGAAACGCCAGCGCCTCACACACTTTGCGCTCCGTGGAGATCGTATGAATTTCTATTTATAGCGCTGGTGCCCTTAGGCCTGGGCAGTAATTTAATAGTATCATTAGCTGACTTAGTGGAGTCATATGCTATTATTGTTTTATTCAATTCTGATGACCAAATGCATGAGTCCAATTTGATAAAAGTAAAAAAATAAGAAGTTTGAGTTGACTTGTTTCTTTTCATAAAAAGTTCAAAAGTTTGGGGTCACAGAGAACATTTTGTGTTTTCCATGAAAACTTACACTTTTATTTATTAAATGAATACCAGATTAATACATAATATAGTGAAGACATTGACAAGGTTAGAAATAATGATTTTCATTGTAAATATTAATGTTGTCCTTTAAACTTGTGGCTCAAAGGAAGGCCAGTTTTAGAGCTTCTCTCACCAACATAACTGTTTTCAGCTGCGCTCACATAAAAGGGGTTTCAATGTCAAGGAATAATCTGTTTGTGGAAAATGCTAAATAAAAAGTTATAAAAAAAAGGGTTTCAAGGGGGTTCTAACCCTCTGCTAGTCTTCTAAGGCAATAACACAATGTACCACTAGAACATGGAGATGGGCCTCTAAAACTGTTTAAAAAACAGAGAATAGTCATCTACCATATTAAGTATGTATAGAGTGTATTTCTGATTATTTTAATGTCATTTTCATTGGAAAAAAAACAGTGCTTTTTTTTTCTTTTTTCTAAGTGACCCCAAACTTTTCAACGGTTGATTGCACTGATTTCAACCATTGGCGATACCAATCCTCGGGACATCCCTTAAATACCCATATGTGTGTAAATATTTAGATTTGGTTTTCCTGAGGAAGAGAAATGGAAATAAGTGTGGGAGGAATTAGTTTGCACGTCTTCTCTTCTTTGTGTGTAACCTTCTGTTTCTCCTCTTTTCCTCCTCCATTCCTGCAGGGACAACCTGTCAGTGATGGGTTTTCCGTGGTTCATGCGCTACTTGATGCTCAACTTCCTCCTCTTCTTCCTGTTCACCTTCCTCACGACTCCCACCATCATCATCAGCACCATGGACAAGTTCAACGTGACGAAGCCAATCTACTACCTCAATGTGAGCCGTTCACATGCCGACGCCCACTCGCCACAATCAGGCTTTCAGACGGGTCGAATCTACAGCGGTCAGTTTGTTCTTTTGCGTTTCTCCCCCTAGAGCCCGATCATCAGTCAGTTCTTCCCCACCTTACTGCTGTGGTCCTTCTCTGCGTTGCTGCCCACCATAGTTTACTATTCTACAATTGGAGAGGCACACTGGAGCAGGTATCACACACACACACACACACACACACACACACACACACACACACACACACAGGTGCAGTGATTGATTTCTGTGAGTGGAGGAAACGTTGTGATCTAGTGCCATCTGCCTCTCAGGTCCAGTGAGCAGCTGAGCATGATGCGGAAACTGTACTTCTTCTTGCTCTTCATGGTGCTGATCCTCCCCTCGCTGGGTCTCACCAGGTAATTTGTAATTTCATGTTCAATAAGCAACAGCTCGTGCAGAATCCATGTTTTTTGTTTCTTATTCGGTAATACTGCTGTTGTCGTTCACTGTAGCAAACGGTGTTTGTCAGAGTGATAAAGTACAAGACGTGATTCTCGATTGATTTGCTGTTTTTATTTAGTTTTTTACTGTTTATTAAAATACAATAATGAATGTTAGTTGGCTCTCAGAACAAAAAATGCATTTTGGTGAAATGTAATTCTTTCCTTACGTTTTCTATTTCTTTGTTCCCCTCCATTAGTCTTGCAGTGTTTTTACGCTGGCTGTTTGATAAAGAGTTTCTTTCAAATGGGAAACTGAGGTTTGAGTAAGTAATCTTGTTTTTGCATCACGAAATTGAAAAGAAATTCTGACTAATTGATTTGAATTATGCATTTTCTCGCATTCGATTCATAAGTTTTATAATTCCTTTTTAATCCATGTATTTTTCTCATTGCTTTGATGTCATAGTCATCCTCTCTTTTATCTTTTTGTCTTCCCTTACACCAGGTGTGTGTTCTTACCTGACCAAGGTGCGTTTTTTGTCAACTATGTGATCACAGCGGCGCTGGTGGGCTCCGGGATGGAGCTGCTGCGGTTGCCAGGGTTACTGCTTTACGCCATTCGCATGGCCTTCGCCCGCTCTGCTGCGGAGAGGAAATATGTCAAACAGGTTTGTAAAGGCTTTGTCCACCACACCTACAAGTCAGCGAGTCAGTCAGGGTCCACTCCTGTTTCAGTCCTGCTCAGTCATACAATTTATTTTGCAAGGTTTTTGTGAAAATACTTGTTTTATAGATCATTAGAAAAATATGCCTTTTTTATGTCTTGGTACTGTTCTACTTTCAGCTGGTAGATGTTTTTAAGTGTCTTAAAACACTCGACAGAAACAAAATAAAGTTTTTGCACAAAATTGTGGCCAGAATGAACCTTCATTTTTTTATTCCCCCTTTAAAATCAAGTCAAAAAAATCTATACAGAAAAGGTGTAGAACTGTATTTTCCCCGTTTGCTTTTCTCTCAAACTCCCCGCAACATTTACACGTCCACTAATCTCCTGACTCGTCTCCAGAATCAGGCGTATGAGTTTGAATACGGAGCGATGTACGGCTGGTCGCTCTGCGTGTTCACCGTCATCATGGCGTACAGCATCATATGTCCCATCATCGTGCCTTTCGGTGAGTAGTTGGACAAGCGTGCACTCGCACACACACACAATCAATCCAACCCCTTTATTGCGTGTTTATGGATATTTTTATTGCTTCTGAAGTTGTTATTACATTAGATTATTTTTATATTTACTATTTTTTTCATTAGATTAGATTAGATAATCCTTTATTGGTCTCACAGTGGGGACTTCTCAGGATCATGGTAGCGGGCGCACATTAGAGCATTCATTAAAATAAAAGATACAAATAAAACACAATAACAATACTAATACTAAATATACAGAGGAAACTTAATATATAGGGGTACTATGGGTAATTATACGAAGCCTCCCAGCACAAGCATTTCACACAATATACTTGTGTAACTAGTTTGACTATAAATACCTTTTTAACAATTAATCTCAGTGCACAAGCATGTCACATGAGCGTACTCGTATAACTGGGTTGACTATATACTTGAATAATGAGTCACGGACCATCAAGGACACGGCGTCTCGTCTGTAGATCTCACTTCTATACAGACGGCATATTTATTATATGTGTGTGTGTGTGTGACTCCATCAGGTCTCCTGTACATGATGCTGAAGCACCTGGTGGACAAACACAACATGTACTTTGCCTTCTTGCCGGCTCGCCTGGACCGCCAGGTGCACCTGGAAGCTGTCAATCAAGCTCTGGCTGCGCCCATCATCTGCCTGATATGGCTGTACTTCTTTTCTGTCCTCAGGGCAGGTAGGAAACATGTGTGTGTGTGTGTGTGTGTGTGTGTAACCGGGACAAAGTTAACCTCAATAAAGTGACACTTTTTGGCCTGAGGAATGCGTTCCTATATAATTACATGAAGCTATAGCATGAAGGGATATAAAAAGTGATTATATTACGATATTAAAACTGTGTGTTTCTCAGGTTTCTGGACCGCCACGTCACTCTTCACACTGGTGGTCCTGTTCATCACGATCTTTATCTGCGTCAGCTACACCTGCTTCGGCCATTTCAAGTACCTCAGTCCTCACAACTACACGGTGAGCGCTCGGTTTCGTGCGCGCGCGCCGTCACCGCTGAGTCATCCCTCACGCCCGAGCCTTCATCTCGTCTTGTGTTCTCTTGCAGGTGAAGGATGAGGATACAGTGGAGGGAGTGGAGGACGACACAATGGTACCGCACTCGTTCCGTAACAAAGTTCACAGCGTGAATACCAAGATCAGGTGTATTGAGGACAGGCCTGATCTTAAGTGAACTCGCCTGAGCGATGCTGTAGATTATATAACGCTGTTTGTCACCTCTGGTTCGTTATCCATTAACAAAGTGAAGTTTGAAGTTAATGTTTCATTATTGCTAAAAACTGGAAAGCTGTTCTCGCAAGATCACATCTAAGGCCGTGTCGGTTTCGTACATGTATTTATTTTCTTAAAAAAAAACAAATGTGACAATAACTTTGGCCATTGGCTACACGAAACTGAGCGTGGAGGGAGAAAGCCTCCCTCTTGGAGCCCTTTTGTTAGTTTTCAGCACTCATCTCTTTTGTGTGGTGTAATTACAGGTCTACCTTCCCAGAGTGCTTAACTCCAAATCGCCTGCCACGCAGCAGGACTCTAAACTTCAGCAGTCCTACGGCTCCACGGAGGGCAGCCCGGACCCCGGCTCCTGCCCGTCTCTGGACAATCTGACGGATGGCTGAAGAATCGTTTTTTTTTTTTTCTCCAACACTCGCGTCAAAGCTTTGCAGTCGGGATGCCCGCGACTCCTCGCCGTAAATCTGCTTCGTAAAGGGCGTCGTGCGAGAATGACTCGCTCCTGAGCGGCGTGTCCGCGGGGCTCCGCTTCCTTTCGTCTTTTTGAATTCTCTCCTGGGTACGAACACACGTTTAAAAGCGGCGCAGGCCGACGGAGTCGTGCACTCGGTCAACACCGACGCGTTTCACTGGCGGCTGGTTATTTAACTTCTTTGAAGCATCAGCCTGAAAACCCCACACAAATTCCACTTAATTATATCGATAGTATCCTATTCAACTCTTAATTAGAATTAGAATTTTAGGCTAATTGGATTCTAGATGGATACATTTGGCTTAACGACATCGGCAATAATGTAAGTTTGTTATAATTTAATATGAACTTCATCCGTTTGACCCGTGAGACGTTCTTCACATCAAACCATGACGAGCATTACTATTTCAGTGACAGCGTGACCCTCGGGTGGCGCGGCATCAACATCACTCATTATGTCCCCCCGATGTTTGACTTTAGCAGGACCTTTTTTTATTCCTGCTGCTGGCTGTTACATTTCTTTTTCCTTTTACTGATCTTTGAAAGCATGACTTCAACACAGCAGGCCGCCTTATATGGTGTTATTGGAGCATAATTATGCAAATGTACGCGCAGGTGGAGACCACCGTGTTTACACTGGACACACACACACACACACACACACACACACACACACACACACACACACACACACACAGTTATCTGAAGTTAGGAGCGTCTGAGGTGGTTCAGTACAACAGAACGATAAAATCCGAGTGTGAACATGTTCTCATACGAGGGCCAAAGATTTCAGCGCTGACGTCCAGAGTTCAAGGTCACCTCGACCCGGCTTTCCAGACGCAGCCTGTCCCGTTGGGAGGACATTGCCACATGGTACAAGAGTAACGGCCTGATGGAGTCTGAAGTATCTTTAGTTAAAAGTGAAGGTCAACACCCACACACACATCCACGACACACCCTCAGGCTTCTATTGGACGCTCCTGTCATAAAGCGATGCTTTGTTCTTCATCAAATTCACCAAAAAATCGCCATTTCCATCGGGGCATCCTGCTGTAGACAACACTGAAGTCTATTATTTGCACATGTTGAAGATTATTATGCAAGTATTACCCGAACGTTGAAGCCAGCAGCACTGAAGCCAAAGAGGTGGACATGCAGCGCTTTTTTGTTCTTCCCGTTCTTCCCGTTCTTCCCGGTGCCTTTGAGGACACCTGCCACGGGAATATTTAATATTGCCTCATGTTCATATTGCACTTTCTGTATCAAGAGACGCTGGATTTGTGTCTACTAACTGTTTGTAATTAGACGAAAGAACATATATATCTGTATTGCTGGAGATGTGCAACCAAAGAGTGAGAGCCATTTTTATATATATTATCTAAAATACCAGTTCAATGTTTATTTGTATTTAATGTACTCTTTTGCTTTTGCAGCTTTTTTTTAGAAATGTGCATTACAACAAGGAACTGCATTTTTAAAAAGACAAACTCTGTGATTGGCAATGTTTTCATATCAATATGTTCAAATAAAGTCGTGGCTTTGCCTCTGATCAGTGATTTAACATTAAACAAACATTAAACAACTTTAGTTATTCCTCTGCCACCGGGGCGCGCTGTTGAGCTGCAGCGGGGTGGCACCACCACAGCAGGGGGGGAGGGGGGAGGACAAATGTACAGTGTTGCATTGAGGATTTTTAACTTATTCTGACATTGGTATGAGCCGGTTTACTGGGCGACAACTCCAGTAGCTCCGCCCCCTCACCTGATCTTTCACCATTGTCTTCCTTTTCTTCCTTTCTCTTTCTCACCACGGTACCTGCCTCAGCTAATAAGACCCGGTATTGTCATATATATATATATATATATATATATATATATATATGTTTATTATTTTTAAATATATATTTGTGTATATTTCTTTTATATATATATATATCTGTGTATATATTTATGTAAATAAATATATATAAATATAAATTTATATAAATAATTAATATGCTGTGGTTTAGAGATTATTGGACGAGGTTCAGTGCGCCCTGATGGAGCCTCACCAGTTCTTGAAATGACAAATCAGATCCAGAAAAGGCGACTGAAACAACTTTAACTTAACAGCAACTATCTGACACTTTTCTCTTGGCTTTTATTACTCTACATTCTTACAAGTCACAATGTAACAAGACATTGGTCCCGAGCTGCTGCTATTAACAGCGTGTTTAGTCACTGGCAACCACACTGAGCGGAAAGATAGTTTATAAAGAGACTCTTTTTTTTAAAAGGCACTTACTTTAACTTTATTTGATTGTTTTATCGTCAGAGACATGTTGTAAGACCGGAGTGAACAAAGGTTCTTGACCGCGCTTTACCCCCCTAATGTCGGACAGAGATTAAGTATTACAAAACAATCTCATGTGTTCACACTTTCTCAAGTTGTGTGTGTGTGTGTGTGTGTGTGTGTGTGTGTGTGTGTGTGTGTGTGTGTGTGTGTGTGTGTGTGTGTGTGTGTGATTAAGCAAATAAATACCCTTCTCAGCGCTAAATGATCTCCAGTTTGCCGAAAGTAATAACGAAACCCACCATATAGCTTCTTTATTCGCAATCACACCAACCTGCACCACATGACCCCCACACGAGGAGACCTGAATACCTCGACGAGGTCACGTGAGAACGCTGTGCGGGGTCGGGATGCGGGGGCACTAATAACTTGCAGGTCTCCTCTCGTGGCTCCGAGGATGAGCCGGGAAAGATACAAGCGTTTGATATCGGATACCTGACGGAGCGTCTCTGGGCCGTGTGTGTGTGTGTGTGTGTGTGCGTGTGTGTGTACCGTGTGTTTTAAAGCACTTGCTGTGACAGGAGAGCGTCTCGTGGATGAGAAACGTGGCCGCGAAGGCCGCACGCAGCCTGGGAAGCGGCTCCGTGCGGCTTTCCAGAACCCAAACTGTGAACCCAAAGTTAAACACACCACACATTCACTGGCTCAAATTCGGGCCCACATGGTTCTGGGCTTCTAGAAAGGAGCGTGTGAAAGTCTGATTTGAAGTTCACTCCAAACTGGGAGCGGTTTTTGTGGCGAGATGTTCTCAGACACAATGCTGGTCTGAAACCAGCGCCGCTCACCCGGAGTCTTCAAGGGAGGCTGGAGTCGGATGAAAAGATGCTGAACGAGAAGTAAAAATAAAAATAAAAGCCTGAATCATACATTACCGTCAGTGATGTAATTGTGCCTGGTAAAAACCCAAATCTTTCAGACGCCTAGTCTGATCTATTAGCTTTCTGTTTAGTCTGAGAGATAACCCCCGCTGACAGCAGACACCCTCACGTCTGTGTGGCACCATTTATTTTCCTGGAAAAACCACCATGTCATTTTCAAATTATAGGGG
Organism: Liparis tanakae; assembly: GCA_036178185.1. NCBI lineage: Eukaryota > Metazoa > Chordata > Actinopteri > Perciformes > Liparidae > Liparis > Liparis tanakae. The sequence goes on along the minus strand of CM070101.1, from coordinate 15,502,582 downwards.
AAGATGGAACGTATTTGAGAAAGGAAATTAAAGTAATTTCTGCATGTGCACCAGAAGGGACACATGCAGTTAAACTTCATTTAATTAGAAACAACATGTTTGCTTTTCATTATCAAGACGGTTCTTAGAAGATTTACTGAACAGAATATTTGGGTCTTCGGGAGCCGGTTCTCTGTAGGTGTTTAAAATAGATTGAAAGAGTTGGAGGTAGCTTCATCTTTTTGTAGATGATGGAGGTATGTGCACCTGTGTGAACTGGGTTATGATGACTTGAGTTTTAGTTTTGGTTTTATTCATGCTGCGATCTTTTTTTTTATTGTCTGTCAATGTTTTATGTTGTATTGTCTGAAACTTAGATTTTTTTCATCTCAATGAGGCATTTCCTGGTTAAATAAATTACTAATTCAAAATTAAATACATTTAAAACATTTAAAAGTTGGAGGACTTTGAAAAAAGTGTTCCCGAAGGGAATATTATGATTTGCTGTTGTCGTAATATCAGTAGATCATCGCCCCTCTCTAAACATGAAGCTAGGAGCAGAGCTGTGTGTACAGATTAATAAACAAACACGGTGTTCACTTGTTAGCGTTAGATACCACCCGCCGCCAGTGTTTGTGCTAAGCTAAGCTAACTAAGCTTGGTATTTAGTGCAAACGCATGGTGTCAATCTTCTCAGGAAAAACTACATCAACATATTACTTTCCAGAATTATGACCAAGATATGTAAGCAGGAGAATTACCAGATCCAAAGAGGACAGAACAGCAATGAGACACGTAAACAGTTATCTTTGACCTTTCTGTCCGGGAACTTCTTGTTACTTAACGCCCAGAGATACCGATATATCTGTAACAACCGTAATAATCGCCGTAATGTGAGCGTAGTGACGATACTAGATTTAGAAAGTACAGTATGAGGAGAGTCAAAAAATAAATAATACGCTTTGAAATTTGAAGATAGCAGATAAAACCCGACTGTGATAATAATGATTGGTTTTCAGACTAAGTGAAAGCAGTAATTTATCCTGTACGGTATTACTAGTTTACTCAACACGCCCTTCTCTGGATCAAAATATTTATCCAGGCTTAATCCCGAACCTCTGTGTTTGCATGTAGGTGTGCAACCCCCTGAACTCGGAGCCCTCGACGCATTCTTGGTATTGTTGTCGTCTGTTCTTTTGTAAAGCACAGACACTATTATTTAGTCACTTCACTCCCACTCCCTCTCTCTCAGTATTCACTGAATCCTGCTCTCCCATGCCACTGAACTTAAGAAACCGTGTGTGCGTGTCTGTGTTTATGCATGTATGTATGTGTGTCTGTGTGTGTGTATTAAATAAGAATTAAACCCATTTGGAGTCCTAAAGGTTTTTGAGGTCAGGTTTCCTTCATGTCACCACCAAGATCGATGGATGTGACCTCTGACTGCTCCAATTTGTATATAAACACAGCGCGGGCCAATCACAGCATCGCGTGGGCCGGTGCCAGCCAATGGGAGCGTCTGGCAGCATCGCGCTCCGTGGCACTCCCGTCTTTTGTCTGTCAGGATTAGTGCCGTGGCAACGCCGGTCGCCTGGGAGGTGAGTTTCCCAGAGCGGCGGGGACCAGGAGCAGAAACAGGGCCGCTCCGGTCCCGAGTATCACTTCCCTACCCGTCCGATCGAGGGAACAGAACATGGAGTTGTGTGTCTGTGCGGATCACTCAGTGGCCCCCGAGTCCCCAAACGTCCACCTCCCCGGCCTGCCAAGTCTAATGGGGTGACATCCTGAGCCACAAGCTCAAAGTGTGTTTGTCTGTGTGAGTGAGTGGATGGGTTGGTGAGGGGCTGTCCTTGTGTGTTCTCTTCTGTGTGGGGTACTCTGTAGAGGAAAAAAAAAAAAAAAAAAAGTCACCCCACTCTCCCTCCCTCTCTGTTGGTGGACTACATTAGCCAGAAGGGCAGAGCGCCAGACAGCTGAAATCACCGCTGCTGATGAAGCATGTGACTCCAGACCGAGGTCCTTTTGTTTGGACAATTACAGCCAACACACAGAGCCATGGAAATGCAGTGTGGCATGGGAATAGGCCAGCATGGGAATGAATGCACATCGGGAATTATTAAAAGAAACCCGTGCTTCGTGATCTTTAGAGGAACTGCCTGTAAAGGGCTTTTTTTTAAAGTTAACTCAAAATGTTCTCATGGAATCAAACCTCTTTTTTTTATACCATTTATAGTTTGTATTATAATTTTTTTCTTGCAAAAAAGCCATTCAATGTATTTATATTCTGTAATGACCTCCTGAGACAGTAGTTTTCATTGTTCCCATGCTGGATTCAAATTGCCTTCCCACGCCCAAGGGATTCATTCACTACAAACAATGCTTGCTTCACATGAAATTGGCTGGTTGGACCCAGCGGGAGGAAATGTTGGATTTTGCAGCTCTGATAGGGGGTTAGCTCAGTGAGCTGATATCAGGCTGGATTACACGCACGCCTCATTTCCTGTGAAGCCCTTGTGTGTGTGTGTAGAAGAAAACTACTCTATCAATCGGTAATTGTTAAAACTATCGCCTGAATAAATGCCTGATGTAAAAAAACAGGGTTTCATTTCAAAGAAATTCTGTACATTACATTCAATTTCTTTTAGCTGACACTTTTATTCAAAGCAATTTACAATCGTGTTATATTCACACACCGTGGACACAGCTACAAGCAACACTTCAGGGTTAAGTGTCTCCCCTCGAGGACATGTAAAGTTATAACTCTAAGTGGTAAGGATATGAGGGTTGGAGTTAATTCAATCAGCGTGAATGACATCGCTGCCCGTGTCACATCGAAATGACGTTACCGACGCAGAAACAAATCACGACAATGGAAGACGAGGTTGTCACACAAAGGTGAGGGACCGAAATAGGATCGCCAGCCGCACGGTTGGCCCCGACCTGGCAGACTGTCCGTGTGCTGGACAGACGCCAATCATGTTTCCCTAAGTGTCCAGTAACGTAAGCCAGCTTCACACTGCATAGAGTTGAGACTGCTGGACCCGAGCCAGGATAAACCAAAAGAGCCAATGTGTCTTCTAAAGCGAGGGTTTGCGAGAGAAAAACTGGCCAGAAATTCCCATCTAATGGCAAAGCTTCAACACCGAGATATCAATTGCTAATCAAAGAGCGGCAGCAGATGGAGGATGAAAACTCTTTGTTTAAATTCCGTAGGGCGGGCGGATGATCGCGATGTTGGCGACGGTCGCCCTGCACTCCACAATCACAGGAACAAGTTACTCATGTGGACACGTTTACCTCGACAATACATCATCTCACGGGTGTTGTTAACTATTCAGGGGAACGCCAACATGCTCCCCTATTCCTTAACATGCAGACAAACACACACACCGATTGTCTGTACACAGTAAGTGCACCCTGAGACGGTTTCCTGTTACCATGTGCTTCACGTTAGAAGGATCTGAGCATGCATCCTGCCAGCTGTGCAAAGAGCTTAACTGATTCTGTCATCAAGACATCTTGGTCTAAACTACGAGACACACAACTGCCAGACCCTGTGTGTGTGTGTGTGTGTGTGTGTGTGTGTGTGTGTGTGTGTTTGTGTTTGGGCTTCCTTAGTCAAAGAGAAGGGGGAGGAGGGCTGCACACAGAGCCCCAGAGGAAAAATCACAAGATGGCTGCAAGAAAGAGAAAAGTATTGTATCCATATATGTTTTGGGTGTTTGATTTACATTGATACCTCATAAAAGCTGACGTTGATGATGACTGCTTCCCATTGAGGTGTTCCCTGTTTTTTATTATTCATTAACTGTGATGGGTATCACTTTACAATGAGATAACTCAATGAGCAGAGAAACAAATGAGGAAATAACTGCTATAGTTAACTATTAGTTCATGTTTAACGCCTAATACAAATCATTAGAATAAGTAACACTTTGTTAATGATTAGTTAATTAAGAAACAAGTGAGAAACAAATTAAACTTGATAAATGATGAATAACCAATAATAATTCCTGATGGAGGACTAATGAAGGATATGGATAAGTTACTAGAGAATAGACTGGGACATCCCATATTAATGAATCATTAAGTAGGTACCTATTTATCAAATGTATGTATCATAATAGTGACGGATTCCTCTCTTTATTGACTGTGAATATGCGTTTGGACCTACACACCCGTCGTTTGGGGTTTATTCTCTGGGTGTGGTGGCGTGAGGCCATTAAAGTCTCCCTGAGCAACAGATTAAACTAAATACAGCCATATTAATATTTATGTTCTGTCTGCTTCCCCTGCACGCACTCACTTGAGAGGCCGGGGCATGACGTCAGAGACTCGCGAGCGCTCTAGTTTATATAAACACCACGAGCAAACACAACCAAAACTACTTTCTGTTTTAGATGTTACATTTACACACTTTAAAAAAAAGTTTTTACAAAAAGATAAAAGAAAAACAAGAAAGAAATAGCAGAAAAAGAAATAGCGCGTTGCCGTGACAACCGGTGCAACGGGGTTTGTTGTCGTTAGCAACCGGACTAGCCGTTAGCTGTTACGTTAACTTGCAAGTTAGCTTATAGCTTGAGACGCCAGATATCTTTGAAGTTGACGAGAATATAATACAATAAGATAATATATATCGCGATAAAGTATTTACTGCCAACACAATGGACTCAAACTCGTTGTACTATTCTCTGGAACTCGTTGCAGGGACCGGAAGCACTTTAAGCGTCGAGCAACGAGCCGCCCTGCAGACGTCTCTGGTGATGCTGAAGAAAAACTACAAGTTCCAGCGGGTCTTGTTCTGGGGCAAAATACTGGGGCTGAACAGTGATTATTTCATTGCTCAGGGGAGAGGAGAAGATGAGATGCAGGACAAAAAGAACCTCTATAGGTAATGTGTAATGTAGTATGAGTATGTTTATTTGGAGCTACCTCATGTCTGCACTTGACAGGGTGGAATACACCATTACCTTCATATGTGTGTCCTTGGTTCTGTGTGTGCAGCTTGAACTGCATGGACTGGTCTCTGCTGCCTCCTGCCACAGACTCCATGATCCAGGACGTGTCCAAGGCGGCGAAGAGCCGCTTCATCGGAGACCCCTCTTACGTGTACGAGTATCCCGAGAAGAAGCCCGAACAGGAGGAGGATGCTGTGGAGAGTGAAGCAACTGTTAGTATGATCACTACTGAGATCTCATATTACACTCCCGAGTGTTACAGTATTCTTTGGTACTGCGTCAGAGCACGCTTTAGTGTAAAAGTAGATCGTTTTAATCCATCAATCTACTGACACACAAACAAAACTATTTTAGTATAGCATTATGCAGTATTATTATAACCAAAGCCAAAACAAGTGATGTGGCACCAAAGTGTATGACCTTTGCCTAAAGATGTATTTAACTCACACGATATCTACGGTCAGCTATGTCAGATCAGTCATTGTTCTGGCGGATATCAATGTTACAGACATAGAATAATAATACAAGGTTTAGAGATGTCCGGTTCTTGGTTTTCAGATCAAAGTCATCGAGGAAAGCCGGCTGGCGGTGACGGTCCATCTGATCGAGGAGGAAGCGTCTGTGGTTCCTCGTGGCGCCTTCGTCAAAAGCCCTCTTGGTGTCGTCCAGATCAACCGCAGCTTTGGGGGTAAATCGATATGTACACACACACACACACACACACACACACACACACACACACACACACACACACACACACACACACATGGTGTCTCATCGTGGAGTATCAATATTATGCTGCAGTATGAGAATGACTCAGATGTTTCATATGGTGTCAATAAAGTGTGATATTTAATTAAATTAAATGCATACAATAACACATTTTACACACACAATGTTTTATGTTTATTTGGTTAACTTCCAAGCCAAAATGAATAACTTGACACCGTTCCACTGTCTAGTTGGATCGTCGTTGCTGTGGTTTATTTTAAATTACTCACCGATTTGTTTTATTTATTTTAGGTCTGTCTCAATCAGAAGCGAGGAAGCTTGACAGCTTCTTTCACTTCAGCAAAGCGAAGAATCCGGAGAAATCCATCCTGGAAATTGGGGATTTGAACCAAGCGATCGACTTCCTGGATGTGCTGAGCGACGACATTCCTAAAGGTGAAACCCCGGAAGAGTTCGATCTCCTCCGGACCGTAACGCGCCACCAGTCGGTTATCGTTGCAACTATCGAAAGTATCGAAACACCCTTGTTGATTTTATGATCGCCTAGAAAATTGTCAAACCGGCACAGAATTAGATTATCCCGTCATCTGGATCCATTAATACACATCTTGGATCGGCGTTATTGATGCCTTCGGAATACCCGTGGGAAAGCGTCTCCCTCCTTCAGTGCGTTCCAACTGCCGTGCTCCATAACAACTAAATGAGGTTCAACTGACAGAGAATCAGGAAGGGTGTCTTCCAAGAAGAAGAAAAAATAGATAAAATGCTTAGTTGAAGCAGGATTAAACAAACTTGACAACACCATAAAACTCTTGATGGTCAATCTACCCGTCATGATGCAAGAGGGTTTCTGGGAACATGTTGGAAGAGCTTTGGCGTACAGCGGTCCGATAGCCAGACGGCTATTGCTGGATGAGGAATGTCTGGCCTCTTAGATCTGGTTTCATGGCCAACCTGCAGAGAGCTCGTTCTCCTTCTCGTAGGAACATTACCGATAATGATTCTATCATCATAAAAAAACCAGACCGCAAACCAGCACATGGGAAGAGGACCCCCTGTAAGCAAACTGAAGTCAAATGATTATTATGAATGCTCACAGCTGTAGGAAATCAAAATAAAACAATTCAAAAAGGAATAACGTTAGTATTTTAGCCAATTTTTAAAATGAAAGCTGCCAACGGGGGGGCAGAGCACACGCAGTTCAAAATGAACATTCTGAGTGCGGTCGTCATGTTTAGACGCTTCTCGAAGGTTAGTTGATGGATCGACTCCATTGCGATGGAAATGTTTGCATATGCGTGATAAGAGGGAAAAAAATGCGACCAAAATAAAATCTTCAGCGCCCATGACCAAACATGCAACAGCTGTTTGATTTATCAAGAGGGCTCTCACGTGTGCGTGTGTGTGTGTGTGTGTATGTTTGCCGTGTGTGTTCCGCGAGCTGATGCGGATGTCAGCGGCGTCATCTCCGCAGCAGACGTTGCACAGCTGTCCGAATGCTACACTCGCTGCAGCCGGCTGGACCGAGATCGCACGCGTTGGCCGATGAAGGGGAGCGAGTTAATAACTTATCTTTTCAAACGGGACTCCGACATGAAGGATCTCCACAGGTGCTCTCCTTTGAGACCCGATGTCGGGCTTCTCCCCACCCTTTCCACAACAATCCCGCTAACGCTTTCCAGCTCCGGATTTATAGCTCTAGGTTTGCCGCGCAGCAGTGTAGTCATGACTTGAAACATGTCTGCGCTTTTACATCAATCATACTTTCGAAAAAAGGCAAGCATAAAAGAGGAGGAGAAAGAGACGTCCCTCTTCTGTGGAACGGCATCAAAGGGGATTTTGATTTTGGTTTACATTAATAAATAGAACTAAAGGAACCAGTTGGACTGTCAATATCAAAAGCATAAAAAGGTTCATGCATTGGATTATTATCCCGCGGCTGCTTTGAAAATGTAATAACCCTCCATTTAACGGCAATCATTTACAGCAAGACTTTGTGTGTGTGTGTGTGTGTGTGTGTGTGTGTGTGTGTGTGTGTGTGTGTAGGATCGTGGAGTCTTCAGTTTGAATGTGCCAGCAGTGTGTGTGTGCTCCGCAGCCTGCTGTGGCTCGGCCTAACCTTCTACCACGTGCCGATGACGCCGCAGCACGGATACATCTACATCGGGGATGGCGCCAAGAACCTGGACCTTCCCTTCTTGCTGTGAAGAGAGACATCTTCCACCTATTATCTATATTAACGTATTCCAGGACTTTGTAGTTCCCGTCTGAAAACAAATAAACCAAAGAGAGTACGGTCGCACGGTTTGTCTACGAGCTCTTTGTTGTGCTCAGTTCTCACGTACAATCGCTGTTCCTTTCTCTGTAAACACACGTTGAGAGGCAGAGTAAGCAGACACATTTTATTTGCACGTCCGAGTATACACAGTCGATATACCACCTACTTTGAAACCGTTACACTGACCCAGTTGCTGCTCTCATTAAGTTGCTGCAGAGTTCACTTCAAGGGCTTTTTTTTGAAAACCCAGCGGAGACCGACGAGATGGTGGCGGGTCGGGCCGCGCACGCTTCGTTGCTCGGGGTGACTCAGCTTGATAAACAAAAAGGTAGGATAAATACAGATGGTTGAAGCTTTCAAGCCCTTTCCGAGAGCGGCGCGATGACAAAAGCGGATCCACTTGAAACTGCGTCTTCGTATGACAAAAAAAAAAGAAGAAAAGAAGAAAGGATCCACCCACTCTCTGAAGCGGTCCGTCGGGCCTTCAGTGTTTTATATTAAGGTGCTTGACGCCGTAACGCACGTTGTCCTTGAGGGCTGGGTCGCCGACAGCCATGCGCTTCTTGCACCACTTCAGTCCAGTTCTCTTGATGGGTTTCACCGTGTCGATGGACCAGCGGGTGAGGTATCTGCACAACAGAAAAGAGTTGGTGGTTTGAGTTCCACCGAGACTGGTGCTGACAGACCGATCGTATGCAAGCAGACACACGTGTAGACATTACCTGTTCAGTTGTGGCTTGGGCTTCCCTGGGACGTGGCCCTCTGGAAGAGGGGGCTTATGGTCGGGGAGCAGACCTTACACACAGAGAGACACGCGTACAGTCATATACATGCATGTACTCCATTTAAATGAGTCATCAAAAACAGACATTAGCACATAAAGAAAATGTGCAAAAAAGGCTCAGCTGTATTTGGTGGCTTTGTATTAAGTTACATACACTATCCAACTAAAATAAGCAGAGTTAAATGAACTCATTCGCTTTTTTTACCAGCACTATTGTCTGAAAAGATGTCTTTAAAATCAACGATGCAGACAAAATTGGTCAATTAAACGAGCAACATTTTCTTAATAATTGAAAAAACCATTATACTCAGCATGATATTAGGCAGTCGAAATGTGGTACAAAGGTCCTACATGGTCCACTATAGAAAATGTCATGCAATACTAAATTGTGTTTAGAATTTGCTGAAATCTTACAGTATTTTTTAAATGCCTGACTCATGGTTCCTAGTGTCAATATAACAGAGTGATTTGAGTTTGGTGTGGACGAAGATTCGAGGACACAAACAAGCAGCCGGCAGCAGCACTGACCTGCTCTGTGGGCCATCTGGACGCAGATGGCAATCTTCTTATGCTCCTCTGGACAGAGACCCGTGATTCTCTTCGGCAACAACCCTCCATCTGACCTGATGAACTGACTAAGCAGCAGGACATCCTGGAGGGGTTGGAAACATTTTTGTTTAAATAAATACAAATAAAAAAGAGAAAAATGACACTAAACAAGCGGATTCCCTTTTTCAAGATGTTTGAGATATTACTCTGCTCATTGGATTCCTGTAGACGACCTTACCGTGTAGTTGTATTTGTGTTGCAGGTTCCACCTGTAGATCGGACACTTGGCTGAGGGGTTCGGAGGCTCCGGTGCCGTTAGAACGTCCAGTATGTTCCCCTCAATCTGACCGTTAGGGATAAAACACGTTACGCTTCCTTGACAGGTTGACTGAATATTTACATGTGTAGTAAGAGACACTGATTCTTAGTTTTGAACAACAGCCCGCCTTTCCTTTGGACTCTGAGTTGCTATGATGTAACATTCAGCATCCAAATAGCTTTTATTCTTCCCTATAAAAGGGAAGAAAAATCACTGCAAACCAGTGTATTTTTAAACGCCCACTCTGAGCTCTTCAAGCTAGAAATCTTTGAACTTTTCAGAAAATTCAATGGGGGAGAAGCTTGTTTTGGCTTAATATGGCTTTAATATGTCCCAAACACAGCAATATAAGAAGAGAAGAGGACAGACAGGCAGAGGGAAAGCTCTCTTTAGATACAGACACCACCACACACTTCTAGTGGCTCACACATGATGCCAGAGGGATTACTTTAATACTGTGGGTCAGTGGGTAGGAGGCCCGTCTTTTAATCACGGGGTTGGAGGTTCAATCCCCGCCCTAGTTGATGTGTCCTTGAGCAAGACACTTATCCCTGTAGCTGTGTCTACGGTGTATGAATGTAACAGGATTGTAAGTCGCTTTGGATAAAAGCGTCAGCTAAATGACATGTAATGTAATGTAATATATGAGTCTATAGATCTGAACACACTGCATACTATAGCTTTAACATCAACACTGGATATCTATTTGTCTTTCAATGGGTTTCTTTAGTAAATAGGATGGCATACCAAGGGAATCAGCAGGAATATTATAAATACACACACATACAGTTGTGTGTGTTTTTTCTAATATTCCTGACTTTTGTTGTGTGTGTGTATGTGTGTGTGTGTGTGTGTGTGTGTGTGTGTGTGTGTGTGTGTGTGTGTGTGTGTGTGTGTGTGTGTGTTTCTAATCCCCAACTAGACCAGTAGTCACTGACATGCTCCAGAGAGTCTGGGTTGACTTACCGTTGTTGTCTGACCCTCCTGCTTCTTCACCACTGTGAAACAGACATGTTATGATGTCAGGCCTTTGAACAGAAATATGACGAGAACAAATATTTACTGCTTTCCTTTTGTGGAGCCAACTCAGACGGTGGTTAGCTGAGGCTACGAGCCACAGAGCTCGTTTAGCAAGCAGGAATTTACTGAGATAATGTCTGTTGATGTTTGTATTCGTTGTTGTTTTCTGCATGCAAGTCTAGGATGAAACAACCTTTGAGATGCATTAGCATGCTAGCTAACACGAGCTCTTCTTACTTCGGTGGGCTAACATCTTATCGTGTACAGATGAAACTCACCTTGGCGGATTCCTCGAGTCTGAATGGTTAAAACCGATAGTTGGGGAACATTTATCATCTGTTGGGCTTTAACATTCACTACTTTCAAGCCCGAAAACGAGCTCCACACAGACCTCAGCATACTGCGGGCTGCCATGTTTACGTCCCGACCTTCGCCGCCGTCGCTTCCGGTCTGGTAATCTCGCGAGAGTAAAGAAACAGCGACACTCACGGCGAAGACCTCTTCTTACATCGATGCTGCTAAAGACCGACACAAGTCACATTCCAGCAAAAAAGTAGGTTATATAATTAAACAAATCAACTTACATTCCCCCCATGTACGTGTATGCCATGTGTCTATGTTTAATGAACTGGTTTGATGAAAAAAATTAATATGACCAACCGGAAATTACATTTAAAATAGAAGAAAAGAATTATAGAATTATAGAATTATACTTTATTAATCCCCAAGGGGAAATTTGCGGACACAGTAGCACCAATAAACATTAAACTAAACACACAATAATAAAATATAAAATATACATATAAGAAAGAAGAACAAGTGTGCATAAACTATACAAGTGAGATATAAAATACAAAATAAAATAAAATATATATGTATATATACACAATATATGCAAATATGTATATATACACACAATATATGTGAAGAAAATTCAAATAAAAATGAATATAATTATAACTTAGACTTCATGATACTTAATCAACATATTTGTCTCGTAGGACAGCACATTGTATAGGCTAAATCTAATTAATCTACAACATACCTCAAAACAGACTGTAGCACGAAGGGGGAAATCAATGAAGGCATGCTGAAAAGAATAGTGTCCCAGAACAAGGGAGGACTCCCAGGAAAATGTGATAGTGACATCCGGATCACAGAGAAGGGAGTGTAAAAGAAAGTGCACAAGCTAATATTTATTCGTATGTATATGTATTTGTGTCAGTGCGGGAGAGCATACATCCATGTGATAAACTGCAGCGTGTGAATCCAAGAGAGAACGTGCATCCTTGCGTTGCTTTTGTTTAGATGCTCAGAGTTCATCCCAAAGATTCAACTCAAGCCTCTTTTCATAGCTCATCTGATGAAAGTATGAGGCACAGAGAGGAGCGTGCCAACGCTTTGTAAACTGGTGGATACAGGTAGATTCTTCCCGATACAGAGACTCAGAGGAGATAAAGAGTTTGATGTTTGATGGTGTTATCATGAGAACACTATGCCATTGTCCAGTCATGTTTTTGTTTACTGTTCTTCAGCATCTTTCTTATGGCTGAAAGCAGAGACAGGCGGCAACAATAGATCTGCTTACAGAAGCCCTTTCTTTGATACAGTAAAACACATTTATGCAATATGTTCTTGTTCAAATAAGAGCTTTCCCTGTAAAATCATTATCTTTATACAAACAGGTTTTCTTTTTTGTCCTCAGGGTATAGGTCTCAATCTTCCATACAAAAATATTAAAATGTGAATATGAAATATTCAGCTGGCTCTGGGCTTTGTGTGCATGCAGCATTTTCTCTTTTAATACATTCGTACTGATTTAAAGGTCATTTTTCCACGAGTGTCGAGCACGCTTCAACAAACAGAAGAAGAAACACTGCAAGCATCAATGAATGAAATATACTGTATTAATCCCCAAGGGGAAATTTGGTGACAACAGAAGCAGCCCTATAAAACTAAACACAATAAAATATAAGTATAAGAAAGAAAGAAAGAAAGTGACAGTGCATAAAGTAAATTGTGCAAAGTGAAATATAAAATACAAAATAACATAAAATAAAATATAAATGTATATATACACAGCATATACACAACATATATGTAAATGTAAATATAAATAAAGTACTGTAAAATAAAATAAAATATATATATAAAAAATATAAAATATATATATATCTGGACATATATATATATATATATATATATATATATATATATATATATATATATATATATACGCCAACAATACACAATTTTAAGTATTAAAATATCGTCTTTTCCAAATGTTTCATCAGAAAGGATATGTGTGTGTGTTCCACCTAAAAGGTGCACAGGAGTATAACTGTTATTACCTTCGCATTGAAAATGCGGAAGGTAATGTTTTGATCGCCGTGTATTTGTATATGTGCGTGCGTGTTATTCACATAAGTCAAAAAGTATTTAACCGAATCGCATGAAATTTGGTGGGATGATTTTTTATTATCCGGAGACCAAATGATTAGATTTTGGTATGATCGGGTCAAAGGTCAAGGTCATGAAAAGGTCAAAATCTTCTTGAATCGCATGACATTTTGTGGGATGATTGGTTATTATCTGGGGACCATTTGATTAGATTTGGGGATTGATCGGGTCAAAGGTCAAGGTCATGAAAAGGTCAAAATCTTCTACCATAGCGCGGTCAATTTCTATCCAATTGGCATGCAACTACATCAACAAAATGTTCATAATTCAATGCCCAATCTTGTGATAGGTATGCGATCTACCGAGTGCCCGTTCTAGTTTGTTTATGGAAAAATAGGCTTTTGGATTCTAGTGTATTTGGAAACACATTTTTTATGAAACAGTGGTCATCATATATATGTGATTGTAAAAGTAAAGATTCCAGTAAAATCAGCGAGGTAGAGAACAGGTAGAGAACATCTTTGCTGTGACACCCGCTAGACACAACCTTGTTCTTGTCATAACTTTACAAACATCGCGGTTGTTTGATTTCATGGTGCCCCCCTCCAAAAATTCGAACAATTTCCTCAATGCCATCTGAACTGTGGAGCCTAATGGAGCCGCACACAAAGATGCAAATGGCCTTCTGTGTCCGTCTCCGCAGAGTGTAGATAGATCGAGATTACCGTCACCCTGCCGCCACAAAGGGAGCATTGTCTCCGTGATCAGGTCCCTTCGTCAAGGACACTTAAGCGGTCACATTCCTTGAGAGAAGCCCAACAAAAATGGCATTTAAAGTGTCTGGCCACCTCCTCTCAGGCTTTGATATTCAAATGAAACATGGCCCTGTACAAACAGGCGCCTCAGCTGAGGAAGAGGGGGGGGGGAGTAAATCAGATAGGAGCTTTCCTTCAGATGAACAGAGCTCGCCTGACATTTTCACAGCGAGCACTGAGGGATGCTGAAGCAATGTTGGTTCGATGTCGTGGTGGGAAGTTATTGCCGCGCGGAGAGAAAAAAAAAGGTTTGACCTCCGCTTCCTCGGACGAACTGCTGACGCGCAGCATGGAGCGAGCAAAGAAGAAGAGGAGCACATCACACACTAAGCAAATCCAAAAACCACACGGGCACATTCCCCTTTTATTGTCACACTGGTCAGTTTGTTTTCTCTTTTCGTGTTTTGGGGAAGACTCAAAGGCCCCCGGTGATAGTCTCCGCTGAAGAGTCCAAACACGAAAGAAAAAGGCCTCCAGGAGGGTCATGTGAGGAGCACCGTGGGATCTGAGAGGTCGGCTACTTTTTTTTCTTGCATCAAAATCGCCGCATTACGCAATCTGACTGCTAGGCTTCTCTCTGCGGACTGCTTCCTTTTGGTGAAGATTTCTCTCGATGAGAGCCAATTTTTTTTTTTTTCCTCCGACACAACGTCTCATTCCCATGCAGATGGAATGTGTGGATTTGCTGCCATCCGAATTGATGGGCACAGTCTGGTATGCAATTAAGGCATAGCTGTCACTAAGAGGCTTTTCCTGGTGATTAACTTGTAAGGGCTGTTGCATCCAAGGAAGTCAACTGAACACAATTAGCCTATTTCTTTTACTCTTTCTTCTCAAAGGCATGGAGTTTGGTTAAAGGCCCCCACCGCCTGAAAGATGAGGTGAGAGGCAGGAGGCTTGCCAGAGCGGACGGCTGGAAACTAACAGAGCGGATCTCGAGGTCTGGAGTGACATCAGATGCGCGTGAGCTTCTGTCGTTGGGGAAAGATTTCTCGCAAGTGACAAGAATCTTCATCCTTCTAAGTATCAAGGAGCCCCCCCTCCCCACTCCATCCTCCTTCCCTTCCCCCTCCTCTCTTTCTCAGCCCTCTTACTCACTACCCTTCCGGCACTTATTCGGGTGTACGTGCTAAATGGCACTGGCTTCTTCGACCACTGCTCTTTGAAGAGGGCTCTTATCCCAGTTTTTTCTTCCTTCTTCTTCTTCCACTACTTTCATCCTCTCTCTGACACACATTCTCACACACACAAACACAATGCTCCCCCCCTCCTCCTCCTCCTCCGGATCTCATATGCACACTTTATGTATGACGAGCCGTCTTTAGAATCTGTACCGTTTTCATGCGGGTCGCATTGCCTCTGCGACTCAATAGGAACAAACAGCTCCTTGGCTCCCGAGTGGTCCTCTTCAAATGTTTGAACACACCATGTTCTCTTTGCATTTTCCTTTTTTCGGGGTCGAGTTGTGTTCGTCATCCCCAGTGGCTCGCAAAAAAAAAAACGAGAACGTCAATTAAAACACAACTCTGACCTGGAATCATTTTTTTCCCCGTGCATCTGTTTCTGATGAAAGCATCACGTTTCACCTGTCGGCACGGCAACTACGGGAAGTGTAACCTGTGTTTCATGTGAGCTGCGAAGGAAGTTTTAATGTGCCACACGGGCCCTCCCATGCTGTGTGGATTTTTTTGCAGCACTGCCCAGATTAGTTTCCCACCGCCGTTGCCTCTGCTCTTAACTTCCTCCTTGTGCATGTTGCCATGACGCCTGCAGCGGTATTCTCACTTCGACTACATTTCCAGTCATTGCAGTCCCTTTTACTAAGAGGCGGTCTACGAGTGGGTACGTGACTAACGAGGTGACCGTCTATATTCATGGAGTATCCACTTTCTTTTTCTTTTACCAACTATTCATTCTTTTTTAGAGGTATTTAAATCTCTGAATTTTACGATCTATTGTAAAGTCGGACCTTCTGCAGCTGATTTGTTGGCCACCTGGGGGCATCAAATAAAGCTATAAACACAATATTGATATATGATAACCATATTAAGTCAATATGGCTTTATTAAAGGTCTTAGCAAACAGTGGCATGTATAAACATTGACCTGACACAAAGCAATATTATAGCTTGAATATATAGTCAACAAATGTTCTAAAATATTCACTCTTCTTGAATGAATCAAAACATATAAAGTTGTGGGTCGTAAGGTGAGCAGCGGAAACAGTTATCACCATGAGCTTTTATTACATATGGTCATTTGATCCATTGCCACATTTTAGTTCAAGTTCATATTTTTTCTATAAGTTCTGTGGGAAAAACACGCTCCGAGAAGAAAGTTTCACCCAAACCAATGATTGTTCTGGCGACCTTTAAATAATTTCTTATTTGTGAGACGTGGCGCTTTTGACTAAAAAGTGAAATGAGTTTTGTTGATGTTTCGCCTCTTACTTATTTCCCCGTTGTGCATTTCGTCACAGCTTATATTGGTGTGGCCTTAATACCTGCCCCTCTGTATATGGGTCAGACATTCCCATTGAGAATTTGTTCTGTTTCTGTTATCGTAGCCGTGCTGATCTACATCACAACACATGTATCATTTCCTTTATAATTTTAATTCTTAAAGATAACCTGCCTGCTATTTTATTGTATTGCTGTGACTTTATACTTTAGAGACACTTTATACACATTTTATTAAATTGTTTACATTATAATTTCCTTTATTATTTTAAATCCGTAAATGTATCATGCCCTGCTATTTAATTTAATTATATATTTGTAGAATAGGAAAAATGTTTTGCTGCTGCGGCAAGAAATTTCCCCCCCTGGGATAAATAAAATAAAATATAATCTCATATATCATCCTTATTTCAGCACACACAAAAAGTTCATATTGAATAAAAAATATCAGTGCTTTAAAAGCACATTATTCACTGGGAAATAGTTACGCTTGAGTTGTCATGAGTAACCTCCAACGTATATGACGATCTTGTCAAAAGAAAATGAACGCCCTCCCTTTATGTGAGCCATGCCCGGCTTGTAAAGTAACCGGTGTTACACAAGCTCACTTTCTTCACCCTCATTATTCCCTCAAGTGAAACTCTGCTGAACGTATTGAATGGCGTCAGCTGGGAGAAGGAGGCCACGTTGTGGACAGGTGTATCCCAGCAGGGGGCAGTGGTGGTTGTCAGGTGCGGGTCGGATGGTGAGCGCCTGCAGCAGCAGCAGCCGGTCAGTGAGGCCTCGGGGGTTAAATACGAAAATCATTCAACTGGATGTTCAAGGGCTCCACACACACACTCAGGTTCAGTTATTACATCTAATTTAACAGATCGAGTCATATTTTCAAATAAATCAGTTGAACAAATATTAGAAGGAGCAATATGAACGCAGGAATGACAAGTGGAGTAAAAGCAGAGAGACTTAATGACTTTCCCGTCAGAGCAATATGTCTCCCGATCCACAAAACCCCCTCTTCCACCAGCGAGACGTGTTGTGTAGGCTCCCCGATGGGGTACATGATCTTTGTCCCTTGTTCCCTTCCTTTCCCAGTTGGGGGTCATTCATGAAAACAACTTGAGACCGTCTTTTATCTTATTTTCACTACTCTCTTTTTTTGTTGTATTTTAACACCATGTCCAATACATCTTATCCCCTGAATGAGAAAGTAAAAACTTGACTGTGTGTGTGTGTGTGTGTGTGTGTGTGTGTGTGTGTGTGTGTGTGTGTGTGTGTGTCCGTCCAGTCTGCCTTTGCCACGGTGAGAAGAAGCTGTACAGTGAACGGCCATCAGTCAAGAGTCCCTCCAGTCTTTATGCGTGGGGCTTAATGAGGAGACATTTTCCCAACACAAAGAGACATGATGCAACAAAAGGGTGGACGCTGAAAAGAAGCAAACCTGAAGTCCTTCCATCTCCCACTCTTCACTTCACTCGTATGTATAAGGACTGGGCAGTCAAACACAGGGCCGACTCTCCAGTAAAATTCCACGGCTGGCAAACACAGCGCTGAGAACAGTCAGAAAGGAAGAGCGGCTTTTTCCGAGAGCTGCTTTTTCATCAAGTGGAAGTCACGTGTTTAATTCTTTCCATTCACACCCGGGAAGAAAAAAAATAACATTTAAACTAAGTATACATGTTTAATGCTGCTCATAACCACACTGTGATTAGTGGTCACGTCTTACCAGATGCCCCGTTGGAGCTTTCAGTGTCTGGAAGTCGGAATAACTTCACTGAGTCTTTAAAGAGGGAAAAACGAAACCTCTGCAGACAAGAAGAGATGAATAAGATAACTGCATTAAACTTCATCTGCTTTACACAATGACATCATCATTAGGCACCTGACGCACAGCTACACAAGTATATATACACACATTTATATATATATGTAATATATATATATATACATACATAAATATACACACATCTATGTATGTATATATATATATATATATATATATATATATATATATATACAAACACATCTATGTATGTATATATATATATACACACATCTATATTTATATATAAGTATCCACACATCTATATATATATATATATATATATATATATATATACATAAACAAATTAATATATATATATATATATATATATATATATATATATCCACACATATACATATACATATACATCTCTCTCTCTATATATCTCTCTCTCTATATATATATATATACACACATTAATATATATATATATCAATATATACATATATACATCTCTCTCTCTCTCTCTCTCTCTCTATATATATATATATATATATATATATATATATATATATATATATATATATATATATACATGCAAAGCTTGTGCACCTTGGACAGCCTGGTGTGATGATGATGATGATGATGATGATGATGATGATGATGATGATGATGATGATGATGATGATGATGATGATGATGATGATGATGATGATGATGATGATGATGATGATGATGAGGAAGAGATACGTGCTTGTCCTTCTGTAGATCTCTTATGTTTTACTTTTAGCTGCAACATACATATCTTCTTAAGTGTTATAGACAAACTTTGGATCGAGGCCTTCGACCATTCCTTTTTATTATCCTCCACATCTGACATTAATCTGTCTATTTGGCCTTTTAAAGAAGATTAGTTGTTAGTGTTGGATCGCTCCGTGGGTTCTTCTATACTGGCGCTGCGGCAGAACAAATCGTCTTTGACACCTCGGCGTATTGCCACTTCTACTGGCCACTTAATGGTGTACTTTAAAAACGTTTCTTATATTTAAACTTATATTTTTATGATTGATTACCTGTCATATTCTCTCCCTTTGGCCATAAAGGAAGCCAAAAGAGGTGATAAAGACTTTTTTCTTTTCTTTAAAATCTTGTAATTTTTTGGCTCACTGTTCAACATCTGGCTAGTTAAGAAATAAGACATGCATTCCCATAAAGGAAAGACAAGCAAGAAATCATGTCCGAGGGAAGAACTTGGAATAGAAACAAGTCAATGTTATGATTGAGAAATCCCCTGCAGCTCAAAAGTATCGCAGCGCTAATAAAATTAATCTCTCTCAGCACTTAAGATCTGTAAATAGACCCATCAGACGTGCATCAGAGAGCTTAGAGGAAGGTGTTGACTGTGTAAAACATGGTGTCGATGTAATTAGACCGGACTGAGTCGCACATTTCGTCCTTAAACCCACGATTCTGTGCTGCTGAGATTCAGAAGAGCAGACTTCCTTGAAACACTTATTTGGGGAAGAATCGGTCCAACTGGCAAAGAGAGCCATTTCACAAAATGTGGGATGCTTTTTTTTTTCCTTCTTTGTTGTGGTGAGAACAATGATCCCAAGCACCGGGAGCTCACAAGGGACCTTCATGGGCTGTGATGGGTAGGGGGGGGGAGATGGTGGAGAGGGTGAGGGGGGGGGGAGGAAAGAATTAAAGAGGCGAGTGAACGGCGAGGAAACACAGAAACACAGTGATGCGCCGGGAAGAACAAACAATGTCCTCTCAGCTGATTTAGGTCTCTTTATGTCTGATAACCATGTTTTCAGAAGTCTCCCCTTATGCTCGCACAGGGGAAGAAGAACAAGCACAAAAGCATCAAAGACTCGGGTCCCTCATGGCTCCTACATTTGATCAGTGTCTCATGTGCTCTTTTATGTTTCTGACCCCACAGCTGTTGGGGAGATGGGGGACTTCTACTTTTATTTTTTTATTTTAGTAAGGATAATCTTTTCACTATATTAATTCATCGAAGCGTCATATGAATACACGAGTGGTACAACCTGGACCAGGGGTGTCAAAGTCATTTTCACAGTGGGCCACATCAGCATCGCGGGGCCGGCGTAACTGAAGCGTTGTATAAACTACTCCCGAATATATTGTTAAATAACTCTCTTTGCATTTGATTATTGTTTATTCGAGAGAGTATAAATATTGTACAGAAGAAAATGTTTCTAATATTAGAACAAACGCATAAAATGACGTTGGGGGGCCGCATTCGGCCTTGTGTTTGACACCTGTGACCAAGACCGTGTCTACATGTAGACTAGTGGCTCTGTGAGGCTACTCTGTGTTTCGAGCTAAATGCTAATGTCAGTATTCTAGCATGCAGATGTTAGCATGCTAGTATAATTGCTCATAAACCAAAATATAGAGTGCTGCAGGATTGAGGCCCAAAACTAGGAATCGTGTTCTTATTTTTACACTTCCGCTTCAACAAAAATACATTTTGGACGAGATGTCGGTTAAGTGCCTGAAATAAGGTCCGTGGTTAACGCAACGTTTTTTTCCGGCGACATAAAACACGCCAGTAAATAACCCTCTTGTGAATTTTTAAGCTTTTATGTGCCTTAAAAAAAGTGAGCATTTTCCACAAACAGATTACTACTTGACATTGAAATCCTTTTTATGTGAGCGCAGCTGAAAACAGTTATGCTGGTGAGAGAAGCTCTAAAACTGGCCTTCCTTTGAGCGACAAATTTGAAGAACAACATTAATATTTCAAATAAAAATCATTATTTCTAACCTTGTCAATGTTTTGACTATATTTTGTATTCATTTTGTATTCATTTAATAAATAAAAGTGTGAGTTTTCATGGAAAACACAAAATGTTCTCGGTGACCCCAAACTTTTGAACGGTAGTGTATATATGTACGTCTGCTTGCGTGTGTGTCTGGCAGCCGCCTATCTACCAGCGCTGTGGATTTAGGACGAGGCCAAAGATGCCAAAAGATTTGACCCCTAACGGTGGCACGAGATAAAAAGGCACACTTCCTCCTGAGGGACCCGGTGTCACGACGATCCATCCAATAGCTGCTGAGATATTTCACTCAAAACCAGCAATTTGAAGCTTGTTATCTTTAGACCTAAAGGAAAATCCAAGGGATCAGCAGCACAGTTAGGGGTCATCCTTTGGGAAACATGCATGTATTTACAAAATGACACAGTTAATCCATCAGTCGGAATCAAAGCGGCGGACCGACACGGACCAGATAGATAGGCTGAGACTAAACAAAAGGGAAATTGCAAAAATATGAATGTAGATTCTGTATCAATCTGTGTTTTCAGGGCTTGAGCGATAGCCTGCCGTGATAATCTAATCTCAAGCGGACTTCATGTTCTGTGTCGGGGAGACTTAAAAAAAATAAAGAAATTGCTCTCTGTCTGCATCTGGATCATATCTGTACTCCCTTCGTGAACAATGAGAACTGTTTCCATTTTTTAAACAGAGATAGCTCATTTCGCACTCTATCATACTTTTCAATATGTAAATATTGGCCACTCCTGTACAATTTGTCTTCATCCTCCGGGAGCACACGCTGGTTTATCCGACCCGCGCACACATATATGGACATATAAGTCCAGGACATGTTCCCCGATGCTGATTGAGGAGTTCTCTTTACGTTGACACCTGTTATAAGTTAAGCAGATCTATCGCTTGTTGTTGTAAGTGTTCTGTAGGATTCAATCACTGCTGGAGCTCATCTCCTACAGATCCACAGGAAATCTGCAGATATTTGATCTGAGATAGAGCTCTTTGAAAGCGCTGCACCCGGAGCTCAACATTAAATGAAAGCTGGACAAAAAACATGCCACTAATAGCTTTAAAGACAGTAACTAGACACATGTATGAACAGAAAGGCGCCATGTAGGTAAAGGCTGCAAACGGGGAAGCAGAAGCAGCTAGTCTGGAAACTTATTAAAACATTACATCAACTTAAAAAAGTTAATACAACAGAAAATTGTGCATTTTAAACGTGTGAAACAAACAAGATAAATCTTCTCACAAAAACTTCCCAGAATGTCAAACTGGTTCCTGGGAAGAGTTTCACAACGGAGGGCCTTTCCCCCACTTTTCACTTACTGCATGTGCTCGGTCCAGGATCGCCCACTGCAATTTGACAGTATGATCACGACCCGGACCTCATATATCATATAAATATATATATATAGTCCGAAAAGCTCCCCCCCTGCAGCTGAAAATGTGGCTCTGATTATCCGAGCTGTATGTTGAATGAGCTGCACGGTAAAGCTAATGTGAAACAGCGATGCCGTGTCTTTAACACAATAGGCCACACTCGGGGAGACATACCTTTTGTCATCATCCGGAGAGATCTCGAGACAGTATTGCGCTCTGGGCAGCGAAACTCGGTGGTTCAAATCCCCGACAGCAGACAGAAGTCTCCGAGGACGTCCGCCCGATGAGATTCTTTTCTCCCAGGAGTAATATCTGCTTAGGCCGAGGTCACGGAGCATTCGCCGACAGGAGGTCTATAGGGTTTGCATGCCACTGGTAATAGGATAGTCCCACATCATTCAACTCGCACGCTGTCAAAATATTTGCAACTCTGTTACACGTAAGCATGGAGGCTCCACGCTACCTTCGCTGGGATTTACTATTTCGAACTTCACATATTTTGGCAATTTCATTTCCCAACTGCACCAGATCCTGTAGGAAAAGTTATTTTGCTATGACAGCATGAATAACTATAGTAAATATGACATTTTATTCATTTGGAATGTATGCATAGTAAGTAAGTAAAGTTTATATATAATTCAGTTATTACGAAGGGTCACAAAGTGCGGTACGGTAGTCAATTAAAACAATTTGGGGCCCCCAAAAAATTGGATTACGTTTTATTACATTCGCATTAAAAATGTGGAAGGTTATGTTTTGATCGCCGGGTATTTGTGCGTGTTGTTCGCATAAGTCAAAAAGTGTTAAACCGAATCGCATGAAATTTGGTGGGATGATTGGTTAGTATCCGGGGATCATTTGATTAGATTTTGGGATTGACCGGGTCAAAGGTCAAGATCAAGGTCATGCAAAGGTCAAAATCTTCTTTTAACCATAGCAATTCCAATTGGCATGCAACTAATGCCAACATATTCATAATTCAATGCCCAATCTTGTGATATGCGAAGGTATGCGCTCTACCGAGTGCCCGTTTATGATAAAATGTCACTCTTTAAGCTTGTGTTTTATATTTTAATCTCCACGTTGTTATTTAAGAGATCAACAGATGTGTTTGTACGCCAAACATGAACCCTTTTTTATCTTTTAATTGTATTAAAGCTCTTAGAGGCAGACGTGGTCACATTGGTCTGTACTTAAATCGGCCGTACTTCACCGGGGATTTGTCCTTCTACTCTGTTTTAATAAAACAAAAAATGAACCCAGATGTAAAACATCTGGCCCAGTTGCCTTTTACTACGGTGTATTTTAACCTGGCGTGTTTCCCATGAATGTGGCGATGGTGGTCACGCTACATTTGCACTTGTCACTTCTGTTGGCGAGATTCAGGAAGCTGCACTAGCGAGTCGTCGAGATCTACATCCAGGGGGAACTTCCATGTCATGTTTGTCTTCATGCATGAGACTTATGAAAGATAATAATTAAAGACTAAAAATGCCAAGAAGTTTTCATCGACTAACGTTCGGATGACCGTTTTTTGGTCCGGCCGGCCGAGGCTTTTCCTTCCCGATGATTTTGGGGAAAGTGAAATAAAGTCTGCGGAGCGATTCTGTCGATAAGCGCCGCAAATTCATTTGTTGTAGTTACACAGCTGGGATCACTCTGTCATTCGCGGACATGTCTATTTTACAAGTCTTGCTCTCTGCCGCAAAATCTTTTCCTCTTGTTGCCTCTCTGTCTCCTTTCCTTTGTGTCTCCTTTCCTTTGTGTGAAGGAATGTGAAAAGAGTACATGTATGTAATTATGGTAATAATCCACCATTTCATTGAGTTTAGCTTCCTTTAGGACTGTACACAACAGCGGTGACGGTCGGCATCAGGCCGACGTGCCGAGTGCAGAGCGAGCGCAAAACGGAGCCACGATAGCAAGATTTATTAAATAAAAATACACCGGTTTAAAACAAACCTGGAATTCTGCTTTAAAATACCTCTCCTCGAGGCTTCAAGAGAAAGCTGTCCATCCAGGCACTAATTCTGTTGAACAAGACGCAGGCGACCTCTAACCTGACCATATACAGGCTATGAAACCAGTCTCATGTATTTCGGGACTCCTGCCAGATTGCAATCACACTGACGGCCGATCAACCCCAAGACCCCGGGGTCTGCCTTCAGCGAGGAGTGTTTTTTCGTAATGTTCTTGTGTTATCTCCAAAATACATTTTCTGCAGACACACTGAAATAGAACAGCTTGCTTTATCAGTTTTAGGTTTTACAATAGCAAATATCTTTGTAATGTGTTTATGTAGCTCGTGCAAGTGCAGTTATCGTCGGTCCCACACAGGGGTGTATAGTTCTCTTACCTCATTCTTGAGATATGGTTGAATCCCACCAGTGAACTGAAAGATAATGAAAAATCACAATCACTTTAAAGACGTTTGGGATGCAGTGAAAGTTAAGAGGAAACTCGGGGCTCACGTCCAGGGACTCGGACTTCACAACCGGCCTTTTAGCGTGCACATTAAATGATTTTTGTCATCCCTTAAAGGTACTTTAATAACATAAATGTTATTAATAGAGACAAGTACCCGGAGCGAGAGTCGTGCCTGAGTTTGTCTGTGATTTTTTTACATCCTGGTGGATCCGCTCCAAGCTGAGTCGCCCCGCGGACCGGGCCTCGGTGGACTGGGGCCCTGCTGGAAATTGAATTACCTCTTTTGCATCGAAGCATGGTGGTCACTTTTAGAAGAAGAAAAACGTAAAGAATAATATTACTTTTAGATCGGGAAAGATAACGTAGATGAGCAGACTGTGGATGAGCAGACTTCTTCGGCCGATGCAAAGTCTTGTTTGCATTACGCGCTCACGCACTGTCAACACACTGGAGAGAGGCTCCGTCCGCACGATGCCGGACGGATAATACGCTTTTTCGCGGATGTTGCTCCGACTTTGTGCGTGTTGCACAGCGGTGACCGCTTGACCCCCTTTAATTGGAGAACGCTGTGTTTTCTTTGTACCAAAAACACATGTAAAAGATAACAACCGTACGGTCATGCGTCACGTTTGAATTGTCGGGACTTATCTGTACGCTGTTTATCTTTTAATTGACGTTTTATTTAAGGAACCAAAGTTCGGCTCTGATGAAGGAAATGTCAGGTCGGTTCTGCTCAGCGTCGGAAATACACGAGGACAAAGGGCACAACTACCCCTAAGAAATATAATGTTGCCCCCAGTATCACAAGGAGAGGGGCAAAACACGGCCCCATAATTTCCTCTAATAATTATAATTTAATAGTGTTTTGTTTTTGTTCTTTGTTGTGTGTGTCATATCTATATTACTAGGTTAGTACACAAAAAAATATTCAATAAATATAATTTTGAAAAATAAATAATATATATATATATATATATATATATATATATATATATATATATATATATATATATAATAAGTAATTGTTAATAGTGGTTTAAAAAAATGTAATAACAATAAATGAACACAGAGAAATACAAATAAAATTGAATAAAATTATCAGATTTCCGGGGGGAAATCTAAGAAAACACTTTGAATAAGTAGACTATTGCCTGATAGTGTTATTATTGAAATGTTTATGACAATTTATATAGGTAAGTATACTTATTATTTTTGAAAGTTTTTTAAATGTTATTTCACAAGTTTCAAAAAGTGTCCCCAATTTATGTTTTAATACCCCCTTAGTCAGCGGGGGCAACACATATGTAAATGTTCTACCCTGGTTTCATTAGTCCTCACATTTAATCACCTCAATGAAGGATATGTGGTGTTTTAAGAATTGTAACATGTTTGCCTTACAACATTTTTATGTAACCACTTTTGTGTGGCCCTTGGCACACAAGAAAAATGATGTTCTCATTTAAAATGGTCCTGCCTTGCTGTGATTGGCTGTTTGGTGGTAAACAGCAGTCAGAGAACACGACCGCTGACCCATTTCAATCACTGACGAAATTGGAGATCTGAGCAGCGATTTAAAGATCTGGAACCAGACCACAACGAAAACTCTTCAATCCAAACAAACTTGGATCCAACGTTCTTGAGACGTCCAACCGGCCTCCGAGGAAACAACAAAACATCGGAGGCAACATTTGATCTCCGACCTTCTCTTTAGAGACTTTTAAATCAATTTCTTTCACTCTTCACACACAGCTCTTGGAAGGCCTCCGTGTGTTTTGCGATCGGGGAGTACTACCAATCCTGTGAGCGATATCCTGATCTGCTGCCCGGGAAGCATCAACAGTCATTTGCTTCCATTCCGGTGGAGTCATTCTAGGATGTGAAAACCACATCTCGTTACCCCGCAGCTACAAAGAGAATTCATGTTTTACGTCCAGACTTTTAAGTCGGTTAAATTGTCAACACGGCCAGATGATGTTTCACTTGTTTGAAGCTAATTGACCATTTTTCTGTGATTTTGTCTAATTGTTAAATGGGGGGGGGCGGTTACTGGAAAGCAAGCCAATGGAAGAAAAAAAAGCAAACATTGTGAAAAGGATGCCACATAAGTCATGTCTTCGGCAGAATGAGAAAAATGTCCTTTCATGTGGTCGGTGCTGTCAGAATCGGCGCGGTGGAGTGTTTCACCTGTTGGCTTGTTTTGCTTAGGGGTCCCCGGAACCGCTCCGCCCGAAATCTTTTGACAGTGACATATACGGAGGAGGATTCCTCAAAGTCATGCCTTTCATTCTTTTCGTCTCAAATATCCTCTCGCGGATGACAGAGAGGATGGATGGGCCCTCAGCCAGCGCTGCTCCTGAGGTATCCAGTTGTCCTGTTGCTCCATCTGTTCATCAACACATCGCCACATACCCAGACACAACCCCTCCACACACACACACACACACACACACACACACACACACACACACACACCAACGCGGTGACGTCCCCACAAACACAAACCAGGAGCAAGATTGATGGAGCGATGTTTGATTCATGAAGAAAAATGAAGAAAACCCAAAGGAGCGTCTCAAGCCAGAGTATTGAGCCCCTCTGGACGTAATGAATGATTTACTCTCAATCTGAGTGGAAGCGGTTATGAAATATCCAGCGCGGCAATATAACAACGTTTTCTTAACCCATATACCTCACAGTTCATTGTAGTTTTCAACGTCTGGCCGGCTGCCTCTCGGCGAGTCTGATGCTCATCCCAATAATGTTGTCATTCCCTGTGGTCCCACCACCCAGGCAGCCAAGACCCCCATCTCTCTCTCTCTCTCTCTCTCTCTCTCTTTCTCTCTCGCCCCTGCCTCTTACCCCTCCTCACTCGCCCCTCCGATATTCTCCTTCTTTCACTCTCTCTTTCTCGTCAGGCTATATTTTCTCATCTCGTCGCTGCACCTTCTTCTTCGTCCGCACCCTCCTCCGTCCGTCGACTCGCACATCTGGGAACGGTTAAGAGCGCGGGAACGCCGGCTTTGTGGTCGTCTAGGTTGAGATGCTTCGTGAAGGGAGAACTCTATTCTCATCCGTGGTCAGGAGAAGACGCAGCAGCCTCCGTCTGGCCTTCTTGAACCTCTTCATCTGAGAGCTCCGGGGATTTGAAGAAAAGGGAAATTCCACGGTGAAATATCTACATTATAAAAAAGTTAAATAATGATAATAATAATAATAATAATAATAAGTTCTAACAAACTTAAAATATCACAGTGCAAAATGGCTTTTCTCAGTTATGTCATGGAGTCTTCATGGTCTCGAAAAAGGATCCATCTGCAACCTCAACCTTCATATTTAATGTGCAAAAAGAGTGATATTCATCTTCTTACTCAACTCCCTGCAGCAATAAAGACTGTCAGTGCATTTCCCAACATATTACTCTTCCTGTTCCTTCCTATTACTTAGTGTGATAGGAATACTTGATAAGAGAGTGACTGCTACTGTACACTCTCAGTTTTAACGACTTTTACTTTTAGTTTAGTTTTTAGCAAATGAGGAAAACTCAGGAAATATTATATATAGACAATTATCAGCACATATGTGTGCGTTGAGTTGAATCTTACGGTGGGAGTTTCCGCGGGGTATGATCTGTGAGGAAAAGAGTTCACAGAGGATCAGGTGAGGCCAAGAAAGTCCTAAAAGTGAACTGTAATCACGGGGCGTGGCGAGGACCTCCAGGTGAGACTTACCTGGTTGAAAATGGAGGACCACCTTAGAAGAAATGAAGATAAAGTCATACTCAGCAGCCAATCCCGAGGCCGCCTTGCACATCTGGTTAGGGCGCTGTTCAGAGGAACCTGTTAAACACATTATCATCGCAGAGTGGCTTAAATTACAGTCAGAGAACAAGAAGAAACAGCTGTGATGGAGCGATAACCTGTGAGAAAACTCCCACCACCGCTAACACAGCTTTACAGGGTGAGAGATTGACTACCAGCTGTAAAATACAATCAGGGAGGGTGTGTCGCTCTGTCGGAGTGTAATGCAATCCTAATGTCACAAGATGTGTGTGTGTGGGGGGGGGGGGGGGGGGGGCATTGTCCTTCTGAAGCCACCTTTCAATGAAGTAACCCCCTCAGTCAGTGCGTTTACATGATTGTATAATTCAAATCTTGCTTTAGTCGCACTATGCTATCTTTTGGGGGATCTGCTATTATCCCAATATACATGGCAGTGAGTAATTCGAATCGTTGGCCGAAAGCATGTCACCTCCGATACGACAGGTGGCGCTGTTTTCATTACAACTCCAGGGCTCAAGTTTTGAAGGCATTGGTTCATTGGTTGCTGGATTAAATGTTACCCAGATACAACATTTTTTTTATTTCTCATTGGCTGTTGTGCAGCCCATTTCTTTTTTTTGATTGGCTGATAAGTGGCACCTCACAGCAGACCTCCAGAGGAGCGCTTGATTTCTCCACGGTGAGGGTGGCACAGCCAGCTCATGTTCCCACGCTGCGGCACATTAAAACATTAAATACCCGAGAGTTTTTTTCAGCGTGACAAATACGATGTGTGGCGGGAGTGCGGGAGTTAAGACCAAAATGCGTGAGTCTCACACTCAATGCGTGACGCTTGAGAGTCCTGCAACTCGTGTGATATGACGCAAAGTCCAGTTCATCCAATTCACCGTTACATGCCGCGATAGTCGGAGTATCAACCGGATCGGATCGAGTTATCCAGGGGTGTTAATCAGATTTTAGTAGGACCGCACATAGTCGAAAAAAGGTGTTTACATGAAACGGATAATTCGATTTCAGTCCGACTAAGCCAGTTATTCGAATGCACGATCACTGTGAGGATGTGGTGGAGGCAGCAGGACCAGCATGTTTGGCCGTAGTGTGTTCTTCTGGATGTGAGGCTGCTCACAGAGGAAACCCAGAGAGAAGAAAACCTCTGAGCTTGCATTGAGTAAAAAAAAAAAAAAAGAAAAAAAATCCTCCTCCTCGGGGACGTGCTTTCCGGGAGACATGGCGGGGCCTCCCCCCCGACGAGAGACCAACGCTGAGGCCGTCCTCTTGAGGGGGGCCCTTTGGTATTTGAAAGGCCGGAGTGATGACAGTGGGACGTTGTTTGTGTCTAAGAAGGAAACAAAGTGAAACGGCTCCGGACATGTCGGCCCCCGCTGCTTGTCACTTTAGAGAGAAATGTGTGTTGACCCGGCACGACGACAAGCCTGGTAACCCCAGAACAACACTGTGACAGTGTGCTGGGGCCCGCGCGCACACACGGGTCATTTAGTGTCTTCGGACCGGGGTTTGCCTGCTTACGTTTGTTTATTTTCATCCTGCGTAGTTAAGCTGAACACAGGCCGAATTTAAATGCACTTTATGAGTTTAGCCAGCCGAGACGCTATTTATAAAACGTCTATCAGTTTAATGTTGTTATGCTGCTCTTAGGGGCCTTTTCATGTGGTTGTATTCTGACTTGTGTGCCTCTTTTAAATTCTATGTATTTGCAATGCTGTATTTTGCGTAATATTGTAAATGTTTTGATGTTATTAGAGTGATATTTTGTAAAACACACTTTTATTTTAATGTCCATTCACAAAGAAATACGCTACTGCAAGAGTTAGCATTACAATTAAAGAAGGAGGAAGAAAAGCTCCTTTTTTTGAGTGGATATGACTAATTCAATTCCACATAGTGAGCTTTAGAGGTTATTTAAAGGGCATTTAAAGGGTTGACATTCTAACGAGGCCGTCACATGTGATCCAGGCAACCCACTAAACACCGACCAGCTTCTCTTGATTGACAGTTTGTTGGCGGGTCGGCACTGGAGAAGCCCAAATATATGTGTGGTAGCACTGAAAATGAAAGCCATTCATGACCCCCCCCCCTCCCCTCCTCCTCTTTAAAGGTGTGAATACCATTACATTTCGATGGAGCCAGGCTAGCTATTTCCCCCCGCT
>CM070101.1:15366967-15469467 GCA_036178185.1 Liparis tanakae | reverse complement strand
TCAGTCTCTCGCTCCGACTCCCCCTCACTCGGTGGCGGGCAGAGGTCGCTCATTTGCTAAATGCGAGGGCCCCGCGATGCCTTCAAGTGCGAGCGTAAAAACAAGGCCTCTTGTTTTACACTATCAGAGGAGCAGAGAAGAAGACGTGGATGCATGCTATCGAGGTCCCTTAACCCTCCTGTGACCTTTAGGGTCAATTTGACCCCATTCAATGTTTAACGTCGGTGTTCTTTGGGGTCAATTTGACCCCAGGCTGTTTTTCACTGTGTCAAACATATAGGAAATATCAACTTTTTAAAATATATTTAAAGAGCTATTTAGGTAGTCAACAAACAAACATAAAGTACCTGACACTTAAACTTGGGAAACAATATTAATTCTAATCATTTTCTGGAGGTTTTAATTGCTGGAGTCAAATTGACCCAGGGGGTAAAAGTTGTTAGTAAATGTGAAGATAAGAGGAGGGTTAAACAGAAGGCGCATAGCTAGCCTCCTAGAGGATGATATTAGATTGTTACAGATTGTATATCACTTTAAAACTGAAACTTGATCTTAATGGTCATATACATAAAAGGTACATACACTACCATTCCAAAGTTTGGGGTCACTTAGAAATGTTTTTGTTTTTCAAAGAAAAGCATTTTTTTTTGAATGAAGATAACATTAAATTAGTAACAAATGCACTCTATACATTATTAACGTGGTAAATGACTATTCTAGGTGGAAACATCAGTTTTAATCAAATTAAATATCTACACGGTTGTATAGAGGCCCATCTCCAGTGTTCTAATGGCACATTGTGTTATCGCCTTAGAAGACTAACGGAGGGGTAGAATTTTAGAAAACCCTTTTGTTATGTTAGCACAGCTGAAAACAGTTATGCTGGTCAGAGAAGCTTTTCAACTGGTCTTCTTTTTGAGCTTGAAGTCTGAAGAACACTATTCATATTTAAAATAAAAATCATTATTTCTAACCTTGTCAATGTATTTACTATATTTTCTATTCATTTTGCAATTCATTGGATAAATAAAAGTGAGTTTGCATGGAAAACACAAAATTGTCTTGTTGGGCGACCCTAAACTTTTGAACGGTAGTGTACATGACATTAAATCTCTCTTAGCATGTCAGGAGCAGCGGGCGCTTCAGTGAAGGAGCCTTGGACGCGCATGGCGGGCGGAGCGGGAACCAAACCTCCAGAGCTGTTGTTAAAGGACGACCCGGCCTACCCGCTGAGCCGTGGCCGCCCCTCAGGAAGCACAAGAGCGCTCATGAAGGACAAAGAGCATAACAGAACCGAATCATTACTCTCTATCTGCTCCGTGCTCGGGGAGGGAACATCACAACTCATCATCATCGCCGGGGAAACCCAACACTTCAGAAAACACATTTCTCAAGTCAGAAACGATAAAAGTGATACGTGAGAGTTTGGTCTTTTCGGGGCATGGATCACAAATCTGTGACAGAGCGTGACATTAATATATATTCTTGTGACAGATGGTTCCAAAGAAGGTTCACATCTCGAGCAGGGAATGAGTTAAATCACTTTTACTGTGAAAGACAGGATACCAAAAAAAAAAAAAGAACGAAGGCTCAAACCTTGAAGGCTGCAGGCTTCTTCCAGGATTCACTTTAAATCCCCGGACCAGGTTGGCAGCGCCGGCCGGGGAGCGTTTTAATAAGAAGCAGTCTTTCTCAAGCGCTGCTGGCGAGTCGTCCTTGAACGAGGAGTTTTTATTTTACTCGTTCCTACAGCACAGCTGTTCACGCACAGCTGCTGCACAGCGCACCAGAAATTAGAAATAACCCGCACGTGGCCCAGCAGTCGGTTGGTTAAAAAAGAGCGTCGGTTCAACTTCAACTTCGTCCTCTCCATTGTTCTTGGGCCGCGTACTCGTGGGTCCTTACACCAACACGAGGACGTTTTGGAAAGCCTCTGCGCTAAATGAAAATGACGTTTCAGCTGCGTGACATCATCGTTTGCCAAATCGCTCCATCTTATTCCCAGTAAGGATATTTCTGTCCCATATGCTGTTGTTTAACAGCGACGCTAACGGCCCAGATGGCGTTGCCTGGATGATCGAGTACTTTGGAACGGCGTTGAATACATTGAAAACTATTCAAATGTTCGGGGGAAGAAAGGATCACGGACCCAGTAGAAATAGTCCCAAGGACTTTGGTGATCCCCTGATAGTTTCTCTATGAAATGTCTGCATAACTATTGGATGGATTTCCATTAAATTGTGCTGCAGACATGATTACAGGGGGGGGGACTTGTAACAGCTACATCGGCTTAGCGACACCAGCGTTTCAAAATTTAAATTAGGTTTATACTTTAATTTATGATCAAATAACTGAAAACAATTATAAAAATGAGCATTCTAGGGAAATCAGCTAATGTTAGCTCACACGCTTTACTAAAGTTGTGGATACGGAAAACATTATCCCGGCTGAGACTCCACGTTAGCATGTTGCGTTAGCTAGGGTGAGATACCATTTCCAAAACTTGTAAGGGGTAAAAACTAGTTTGTGAAAGACCCAGAGAAACGCAAATATCCGACGAAGCATAATCCCGGACGGTTTTGGAATCCCTGCCAGACGTGTGGTCACCGTACGTTAGCGTGTTGGTGTTAGCATGTAGATCTGGGGTGCACAAACGTTACTTATAAAATGACCAAGTCAAAATGATCAACGTAACACGTAGAGACAGAAATGACATGCTGCTGTGTAGATACGATCAACAACAGACATCTGTTTCGCTTAATAAAAGAACAAAGACTTTCTATAGAGAAAATTACAGGGGGTCGGGACAAATTCTTTTTACGTCATGCGATCTACCAATACTACGCCGACGATCAACGTATTGAGCAACCTGATGTAGATCATAGCGCCCCTGCTCCTAAATTTAGTCTTTTCCGGTATTTCTAGGGCCTTCAAGGCAGGTTGAGGCCTTTAAATAGATAAATAGAGATAGAGCTAAACGATGGGGAGGCACTGGGCCAGACTCAAACCAGTGATGCTGGTTTCCCATGTGCAGTGTCTCGCTGTCAGAATGACCCAGTCTGGTTTTTATGAGATGCGTATAAACACAATTTGATATTCTCCAGTTTGACTTGTGTCTTTCAAGACTTTTCAATCCAGATTTCTCGCCGAAGCCCTCGGTCCGACTCGGCGTACCGACTCTTTATTAATACGTGTACGCTCAAACCACAACAAAAAGGTATCAAACGCCTTCGGTTTCCATCCGAGGAGCGGCGGTGGCTGACGGCCAGTGCAACATGGTACTTGAGAAGACCGATGACAAGACTTACTGTAATTGGAAAATGGCTTTCGTTGCCAGCAGCCGAAGCCAATGGAGTATTTCTCCCTCCAGGGACCCGGTCTGTGAGTTTACCATGGAGACCGATCAAGTATCTTTCATTTGATACCGTCCCTCGTTTGATCTTTGGCCTTTGAAAGCTGCTGCCAACCACAGAGGGTTCACGCGTGGATTTAAGCAGATTCTTCAATAAAGTCCAATTCATGTCATTCATATCGCCCATTTTCACAAATTTGCTTCCCGGGGGGGGGGGGGGGGGGGGCTTTACGATCCGTACTGCGCTCAACACCCCCGCAATAAAAAACAACTCTAACGGAAGAAAGCTCAGGGAGAGCAACTGAGGACGGAGAGACGCTGTGTGTACGTGAGCTGTCTTCAATTTTTACTGTGTTTAGATCCTTTGGCTGCTGGGAATATACCCCCTATTAGTGTTTACAAACCATTACCTCCTGGTGGGGGGGTCTCTAGTGATCCCTCCTGACAAGTTACACTCCTCAGATCCTCAGACAATGCCATAAAAGTTAATTTGATTGAATAAGCGTGAAGAAAAGTAAATCTTATCAGATTTTCGCTGGAAATGAGGACATACTGGGGAGGAAAGGTTTTGGGGGCGTCAATGGAGAATTCTTTCAGCATCCATACAGCATGCATCCACCTACCCACCCCCACACACATACACACACACACACACACACACACACACACACACACACATACACATATCCTGTCCATGGTGGAGTGAGTCAGACTCAGAAACAAAGTTCACTTCCACGAAGGTAAAGTAACAAAGTATTACTACTTTACAATCCTGCCGGCTCCCTTTCTGGAGGGATCACGTTCTCATGCGTGTGTGTTGATACTGTAGAATACACACAGATACATCTGCACATTCCTCTCCCACACAAACTAGACTGCACCTGGGATGCCGTCTCAGAGTAAACCAGAGATTAGTTCACATGCGAACCGCCGGCCGACGTCACTTAGTCCAGATTATTGACTCGCGAACGGCTGTGTTGAGTCTCTTGGTCCGTCACAGGCGATGCTCGGGGATATATATAAATTGACTGTTGTTTCGGTTTTTTCTTCAAATATAGTCCAATCAGCCATTACGATGTAAATGCTCAGTTTAATCTGTTCCATTATATGCCATTTATGTTATTACAGCCAATCAGGTAAATTGTTTGTGTTATTTTTACGTCAATTAAAACCCTCTTTTTTTGGAAAATCCCTCCGTGACTCGTCGTGTACACAGAGAGCGTGACGGTGTCCTCCAGACATACGGCTCCACCTCACTGTATCCTCACTGTTGCTCTGCTCCGTGATATAAATATATGAGAGGTGACTAGCTACCAAATGACAAGATTAATAGTTTCTACTCCGAGTGTTTAATAGCTGCCACAGGTGGCACTCGTCACAGGAGCCATGCGGGCAACATGGTATGCATGTAATATATGCAACATATATACACTCCAACGTTTACTGCCGGATAACATTACACGGCTCTTTACTCAACTGTCTCTCGTAATTTGACCAACAGATTTATTTGCTGTGTAATGAGGGTCATTTGCTTCTTTTTCTTAAAGGAAAAAGGAAAGGAAATTGAAAAAGATGATGTATTTTACACAAACCACACTTCCTCTGTTGGGCTCTTGTAACAATAAAAAGCAAGAGGTAGAGTTACAAGCCTCTTCTAATCCACTACACCGTATACTACCGGAGTTATCTTTGGAAACGCTTCACACTTTTCAGTTGGCCTCCTCTCAAACGACTTTCCACAGTGAGCAGAAGACGAGGGCGTCCGAGACGACCCCACCGAGGAGACACATGGGAGCAACACTCGCGCTCTGTTTGTGTTACGGGGGATGTACTTTCACATCTTTTTAAACTGACACAAAAACAAAGCAGGAATCTGTGTGTGTGGATGTAACCAAACATGGCTGAACATGGATGGTGGGAGGGGCTTAGCGGACAGGTGGCTTTAGGTTAGACTTTGTCTTGGAATTGGCGTTGAAGCAAAGTCGTGACGGTTCGGCGCCGTTAGTGGAAAAATATGCACGATTCATTTTTTTAAAGCATGTATAGCAAACCCCATCTGTAAACTTTCACTGATAATAATGATTGAGCAACTCTCGACAAGCTTTGTCAAAAACTTTTGAGGTATAAACACATGTAGAAAAAGAGAGAGAGACAGAAAGAGAGAGAGAGCTTCATCCACTTTATCCAGCTTTGATCTCCTTTATGGGCTGTGCTGGCTTCGCTCCAGGTGGGATGTGTCGCCCGGGGCAACGGGGACAAGAGGAGGCTGATAAGACGGGCCACCTCCGGGCTTCAGGAGCCGCTCAGACCCAACACACTTCCCTCCTCACTGGGAAAAATTTACCAAAATTAACCAAAATTAACACCAAGAATATAGGATAATTCCACCGTGTGTGCGTGGCACATTAGCAACATCAATTAGTCTTGGATGCTCTTTTTCTTCCGGCAGAGAGATTCATCCGGAGTCTGACAATTAAATGACCTTTTAAGACTGAAAAGCCCCCACGTAAATCTGAGAGGCCTTACACAGCTTTAGCTGATTTAGGAGATGGGGCGAGCAATGGCTAACCAGCAGGTTGGTCAGCGGGGAAGAAGCAGCTTACAAAGGGTTTTACTCTCTTAATTTTACACTTGAACTCTCTTCGCTTTCTCCCGGACCCTCCTCTCTTTCTCCACCCACTCTTTGAACTCCTCTGCCTATATTTCCTGACCTCTCTCCCTCATCTGTCCGTCTCTCTTCCGCGGCCCCTCCCTCCGTCTCTCTCAGGAGTCTTGACTTTCTTTGATATTCTGCCGGATTAGCTCAGAGCTGTCTGTCTGCGTGTCTGGGTTTCTCGGACACACAGGCGTTTCCAATGAATCCTACCACTCCCTACATGAACACAGGGGAGTCCCTCCTTCCCATAAGCCAGTTTCCACATTTCATGAGAAATTAAGCATTGAGTTGTGTAAAACTGTTATTTACTCAACACTCATTTTCACTCAAATGGTTCTTTAAAAAAAAAAAAATTATGCAGATTACGACATTCCTTCTCGTGGAAATACAAGTATCACAGACCTGACTTGTTCTACCATGACAAGTG
Source organism: Liparis tanakae (assembly GCA_036178185.1). Classification (NCBI taxonomy): domain Eukaryota; kingdom Metazoa; phylum Chordata; class Actinopteri; order Perciformes; family Liparidae; genus Liparis; species Liparis tanakae. Next base: position 15,463,032 of record CM070101.1, on the reverse strand, counting down.
CAGGTGTTACTAATAACATTAGCCATGCCTGTTCCAGTAAGTCTTGTGACTGTCACTCTGCCGATGATAAAGAAAAATAAGCTGCAGTTCTTCGAATGGCCACCGGAGGCTTCAACTCCATAGACTCACATGGAAAAGTGACCACATTTACAGCAGAAATAAACATGTTTACAGCCCGGTTCGTAGAGCGGTTTTGGTTTTTACAGCTAATATTTCCTTTTACGACAATTTAACCGGGGTGAATATTTATATAATACATCCGTTTTAATTATATTAAGGCTTAAATTCATGCATAATTAAGGCCGTGGATAGTTTGAGTGACAGGTGGGCGCCTTGACGGGACCCAATTATCCACCTTCTTGCCCATCCTTAGAGTGTGACTGTGTTGTCACTGCCAAGATGGAAACAGCCAGAACCAATCACGTTGAGCTTCACAACGGCTCTTCAGAAACCGATGGGTGACATCACAGAGACAACATCCAGTCTATGGAGCGGTCATGCACTAAGACCAGGACACTGAAAGAGCTTCATGCAATTCAGCCATCATCAATTTTGTATTATGTAGAAACGGTTGGGGTTATCATGCTAAATGACAATCTGGGAAAGTTGTGTAGATCCTGGTTGAGCAGGTGGCCCATTTAAGGCCTTACATGGGGGCACCTGCTCCACCAGGTAGCAGCAGCAGCCCTGGTGTACGACCCTTTCTCTCTCTCTCCCTCTTTCCTGTCCTGAATATCCAAAAAAGGCAAAAAAGTTCAAACATTTTTACGAGAAAAAAGAAAAAAGGCTGTTTAGGTAGGAATGTGTTGGCATGTCAGCGTGCGAGTAAAACGGAGGTCATAAACCAAAGCACTGGACACATTTTGACAATAGAAGAAATGTCACGGGATCAACCAAGGTCGTTGCCATTCATCTCGTGGCAGAACACAATATCCATGGCAATAGATCCAATCAGCTTAGTATTCCCAGGGTTCATGTTAAACCTGGATGACTCCACACATTACGAGAGGTACAATCCAGCTACTTATAGGAGGGAGCTCAACTTTACATCACATGTCATTTAGCAGACGCTTTTATCCAAAGCCACTTACATTAAGTGCATCAACCTAGAGTACAAACTAAGAACTAAAAGAATACAGAAAGTAACATTTCCTCAACATAGTCGAACTACAAAAGTATCACAATAAGAGATATTTAAGAGCCACTGAAGTGCTAATCTGTGTTTTAATCCAGATGTAGTCGGAAAAGATGTGTTTTTAGTTTCCGGCGGAGGCTGTAGAGACTTTCTGCTCTTTCAGCAAACAACTTAACTGAGGGAAGGTTTTATAAGTATTAAGTGGCAGCCATAAGAGCTTTCTTCTTTCAAAGGACACACTGGACCATCCTTTACAGAATTAAAAAGGAGATAACGCTGTCCCGCAATGGGCGTTAAAGTCAATAACATCCACCTTAAAGACTTCGCTCATTTCCATGAGTCCTCATGAGTTCTCCTTCCCCTCTATTTGACTATTTGATATGATATGATATGATATATACCTTTATTCGTCCCACAGTGGGGACATTTTTTAAATCCCAGCAGCGGTGCACATCAGAGCATTAATAAAAATAATTATAAAACACAAAACTAAATACTAAAAACTAAACTATTTGGCTTTATTTCATAAAGCATTGCCATAGAACGGATAGAAAACTATTTAAAAGTCATCAAACGTAATCCAGTGTTGCTGCATCGTCCCATAGGGTTGATGCAGTCGACTGATCCTCTGGGGACCCTGAATATCTGCAGAGCCGAGGCCTTTCCCTCCGGACACAAAGCAGTGACGACGTTTGCCGCCGTCACCGTCATCATCCTCCCCGAGGCCTACTGTCGTTTTATCTTCATCGCCCCTAAAAGGTTATCCTGCAGGATATTGTTTGGTTTCCCACAAAGAGCAACAACAGCACAGGACGCTCACAGAGAAAGGGTTAACGGGCCGCGTGTTGAAGCTCATGGGAAACGTACGGCCGGCACGCCGGGAGGCTTTCCTCACAGTGATGGAGAGGGGGATGAGAAGAGGAGGAGTGGAGGGGGGGGGAGGATAGAGCAAGGTTCACTGGTTCCCAAACTCCTGCAGAGCTTCAGTAGCTTTCACTTTCACCCTGAAACCCGTCTCACCCCTCCTGTCTCCCTCCTGTCTCCCTCTCCTGTCTCCCTCTCCTGTCTCCCTCATCTCTCCCCTCTTTCTTCCCCTCCGCTGCCCTCCAGTCTCGAGCGTCGGCCTCTCTTTTGTCTCGTCCCCTCCGCTAAACACTCACCTACCGGCCTTGAACACCTCCTCCAGGCCTCTCGACGCTGTCATCCCCTACTGCTCCTTCTCCTCTCTCTCTCCCCCCCCCCCCCCTCCCCCCTCCCCCCTCACATCTTCTCCATTTCACAGCTTTTGTCGCAACATAGCCAAGATTCAAAATCATTTTTCCATATGTCTTCACGTGTGTGGCTTTTTTTTTTGCGTGGGAGGAGAAGGAGGGGTGGGGGGGGGGGGTCCTTTCTTTAAATCTCTGGCTTTTTACTGTACGCGATAAATTACATTAGATCTGACGCCCTATAGCTTTATGACAGAATGTTAATATTGACTTTCTACAGAACCAGCAAGGTGGGAGAAAGAGAGAGAGAAAGAGAGAGAGAGAGTGAGTGAGAGAGTGAGAGAGAGAAAGAGAGAGAGATGTCATGTGTTCTGAGGCTTTTTGTTTGGGTGCCCTTCACCTTTACATTATTGAAACTGGCATGTGGTCAAAGTCAACATAGTTAAACATTTTCCTCCCTTCAAAAGACGCTGACATTTGTTTATGTACTGAATGAAGAAGAAGAAGAAGAAGAAGAAGAAGAAGAAGAAAAAAAGACTTCCAAAGATTTGAAAACTGCCCCCAACTACATTTGCTCATCCATTATAGAGAACATGAAGACAAAACATATGCAGGGACCTCCAGTTGGTTATTTGAGGGAGGATAAGTCATGAGTCATCAGGCCTATTATCTTAGGAACTTCACTCCAATGCAAATGTCTTTTATCTGTATCTTCTCCCAGAAAGCAGGATTTATGTTCGGATAACTTTTGAATATGTGTTTTGACTTTAGAAATTAGGAACACATATGCAAACTAGGAAAAAAAAGACAATGTAAAAGTAACAAAAGGCACAATGCTTGTGAATGTATTCTCCTTTAAGCTGCTGGAGGAGGGGAGCTGAGGCCTGGGAAAGGAAACTAATCAAACGGAGAAATCTGTCTCTTGAGGCCCACTGTGCCGTGTGCCTGCACAAGTCACACACATACAAAATGCACACACACACTCACACACACTCACACACATGGGCCATGTGCTCTTGATGTTGTCAGGCATGTCGTCCGTCTACATCACGTACGAGTTTTGGCACGCAGCCTTCCTCCGGGTGACAAAAAGCGCAGTCTTTTGTGTGTCTATTCCCCGACTCCCTACCTGGCCCCATCAGGCCTGTTTAGGTGCAGGCAAGCAAAACCACACACACACGCACACACACACACACACGGACACGCACACACACACACACACACACGGACGCTCTCCTGCGAATGTTCCCCTGACATTTGTTCCGTGCACCTCCTCCTCTCCTCGCTCACTATGTGTTAATTGTATTCTTTTCTTTTGGGGGACATTTCCGTGAGCGTTGCTGAAATCTCCCTTCAGTATGAACTCCCCGAGAGACGAAAGGAACTTGATGATAATTTGTTAAAGCTCCTGCCGCTGCCAGCAGGATTGAGAGAGCGCCAGCACACACTTTACTACTTCCCTAACCCTATTATTCAATTTGCAACTTTTTTCTTTTTGCAATATCCTGTAGTCCAGATACATAATGACATTACACATTTCACCAATCGCCCTCTTTATGCCTTACATCATGTGCAACTTCCCAAACTTTCAGATTAAAACGTGTGATTTGGAGAAAGATTTTTGTGGTGAACCCTCGGGTCGTGCAGCCCTGAGCAACGCCTCTCAGGCTGCGGTTGTTTCTGCTAGCCATAACATAACTTTAACAATATTTACTTTTACAATCAACTTGATACAACATCTTATTTATACTAATTTGGCGATGCACTTCGACTGGCAGGAAGTGCCACCTGCCAGGCAGTACTCAGTTTTTTCTATATTATCTTACTATTCTGGTTCTACATCCATAACGGAAGCAATTTATCACTGAATAACTGTTAACTTTAACCCCGCCTCCTCTTAATCCTTCCACACTTTTTCAAGGGTAATCGTCCCTTCATGTTTGGCTCAAGGCAAATCATCATAAATGAACATTATGTGTGTTACAGTTTAAGTTTAATCGTTAACCCGGTACATTTGGGGATGACATTGTTTTTCCTCTTGGCTAACGGCGGTGATCTCGCTGTGGAATTGGCTATTTATCATTTTGGAAAGAGTAAGAGCTCCCTGTGGCGGTTAGAGTTTACTTAGTATTGAACTGCGGCCTAAAGAGCCGGTCCGGCATTTCACACCCACTTGCTCGGTTACTCTTAATGAGGTCAAGAGGAGAGCGACGTTTGTGGCTCGCCTCGGACGTTTGCCAAGATGGTACAAAACCCTGTGTTTTTGTAAGTGTGCTGTAGGTGGTAAAGTTAACATCCTCGTGTGCTGAGCGACTTCGGCCGAGGGCAAACACGCATCCGTCACACTGACCTCGCCGTTGCTTCGGTTGTGTTTGAGTTCTTCCTAAACCGCCGGTGGTTTTACCGGCTATGTACTGAGCTCTGAGAGTGAGGCCACCGACGTTTCCGCCTACATTGTTTACCAAAACATACACTACCGTTCAAAAGTTTGGGGTCACTTAGAAAAAAGAAAAAAAAGCACAGTTTTTTCCAATGAAAATTAGATTAAATTAATCAGAAATACACTCTATACATAGTTAATGTGGTAAATGACTATTTTTTTTATGAAATCTCTACATAGGTGTATAGAGGCCCATCTCCAGTTTTGTGTTATTGCCTTAGAAGACTAGCGGAGGGTTAGAACCCCCTTAAAGCCTTTTTCTTTCTTTTTTTAAACTTTTTATTTTGCATTTTCAACAAACAGATTATTCCTTGACATTGAAACCCTTTTTATGTGAGCGCAGCTGAAAACAGTTATGCTGGTGAGAGAAGCTCTAAAACTGGCCTTCCTTTGAATGACAAGTTTGAAGAACAATATTGATATTTACAATAAAAATCATTATTTCTAACCTTGTCAATGTCTTGACTATATTTTGTATTAATCTTGTATTCATTCAATAAAAAAAAGTGAGTTTTCATGGAAAACACAACATTTTCTCGGTGACCCCAAACTTTTGAACAGTATTGTATATATTTTTTCCAAACAGGAAGATCTAATCACAGCAATAAGCATAGCAATTTTTGTTTGTTTTTGACTTTAAGTTGGTAGAAATAGTCGAGCCGGAGGATGTTTTGGTGACTGTGTGCTTTGTGGGAGACACATATATCAGTTAGCGTCAGCAAAGCAAGGTCAGATGAGGTTGTTTGACCCTGGCTCTTAATTATAAAACATCTCAAAAAGTAAAACATATCATGTGTTTGACACTCCCTTTTGTTCGCGGGCGTCCGTTCTGATTGGTGAAGGCCTGACGGGTTAACGGTCGGTGTTCTGGTCCACGCTGCTCACTGAAGGGATCCCTTCCCTTCCTTGCTTCAGGTCGTCCGCAGGTCAGCGTAGTGCGAGGTCAGAAAGTAGTCCTTGCTCCTGCTGTGTCCTCCTCAGCCATGTGTAGAATGTGGGTCATCTTCAAAGAAGCTGAAGCATTAGGCTTTGACGCGAAGCATCAGCAACTTCCACGGTACGGTGAACTCAAGCTTCAATTGGAAAAGTAACGTGGGAAGCCGAGGCTGAAGGAGGTGAACAGTTTATTTAACTTCTAAACTCAAAGTTTACTTTAAAACAAGTCAGGAAGAAGCAGGCCTCAATGTGAGTGTGTGTGGGTGTGTGTGTGTGTGTGTGTGTGTGCACTAGTGGATGTGTTTTATTATACCCAACACTGATCTTGGGTTTTGACCATGAGTTCTCTTCATGTTTTTTCATTCAAGTTTACCATCATGTCGAGTCTTTTAGCAGCCGTTCCCACCACCAAAACAGATGAATGAATTTAACGGGGTCGTAAATAAAGTTTTCATTGCATCACAACACATAATGAACATGTGTGTGTGTGTGTTAAATTCATTCATGCAGGTGTTTAGCCTCCCTTTTCCAGCCAATCTTTACAAACATAGACTATTGCTTAAGGCTGCCTCCTTCAAAGATCACTTGAGTTCCTCTATAATGAGCCACTGCGTCTATTCCGTCAGTGATACGACACCACGGCTTGATAGTGAGGTGCGGGGAGTAAATTGTTGCAACGCTTACTGTTTGCCGATAAGTGTTAACACATTTATCGTGGATTAATTGGTTTTTAATTCAGAATTTTTCTTCCAATAATGATTTGAGGTGAATGACAAGTGTAATTGTACACCACTGAAATATTAGATGGATAGATAGATATATAGATAGATAGATAGATAGATACTTTATTAATCCCCAAGGTTACATTTGTCGTCACAGTAGCACCAATACACTAAACACACGAGAATAAAATATTAAATATAAAAAATAGTGACTGTGCAAAGTATATAAAGTGAAATATAAAATACAAAATTATATATATATATATATATATATATATATATATATATATATATATATATATACTGTATACTGTATACACAACATATATGCATAGACAAATACAATACTAATGACTGCAGTGTAAAATAAAATTAAATATAGACAGAGTGTGTAAAATGCAAAGTGTGTGTATGTGTGTAGTGTAAATGAAATATGTATCCATTCCACTGGAGAATATGTCCCACTTACAGAAGCTTAAGACACTTTAACTTCCCCTTCGTCGTGTCCCTGTGGACACGTCTCGACATCTGCACATTCAAAATGTGAGACCGTGTGAACCGTGCACTTCCGACTTGCGTTAAGAGTCAAAACAGGACGCTTGTTTTGTGCGTATATATCGAGTTTGCTCCTCTGCGGCTGCACACACCATTTCACTTTTTCTTATTTATTTTCTTTTATTATGGAATATGTCTGCATAAGCACATCTCTGATAGTACGTAGACACATGTGGTGTCTTCATGTGGTGCATGATCAAGGCTTTAGTACACCCACACACATTGGGATCGACCATCTCAGTGAACTCCTTGTAGATGGCAAACTGAAAATGTTGCATTCATTCTGGCATTATCGTAACTCCGATGTTCGCCTGCTAAGTAAATCCTCACTGACCGAGTGACGATGCTTCCTCTCAACAAACAGTGACCAAAAATGGACAAATGTGTTTCCCATCTTTGTTAAGTTAGAAATATGATTCATCATTAGTGTGTTTTCTAAGAAAACCACAGCGTCGCTGATACATCCCTCGCTCTCTCGGCATGAATGCCGCATTTCTTTCACCCTGTTTCCAAAGAAGTCTTTCCAGCCGGTCGGCTTTGAATGGCTGTGGGGAGAAGAGACGTTTAGCTATCAGACCCGGAACATTCAAATCATCTTTCCTCGCAACACGTTGCAGCTTGTAACCCAGGCTCGGGGATTTCACATGCAAATTGAGTGTTTGGTAAAAGGGAATTTTCCCTTCCCTCCAGAGGAGGCTCCCTTGTTTATGCTGCTTTATCTTGACTTAGAAACGTGCGTCACCGCGTTAGCAAAAGCCAGTTAGCATGCACTCCGAACGGTCTCCCGGGCGCCGCAGCTAGCTGATCACATGGTCTCCCGAGGTTTATGGAGCGCAGTGTCGTATCGTTAAGTCTGCGGGCGGACCACACAGAGCAAGCGAGGGTGTCCGTGTCCCCATTAAAACTTCGCCTGGGCAAAAACCAGAAACGGCCAATATACACAGCAGATAAGACAGTTAGCAGCTCGCTCGGGGGCCGAGAGGACGAGGGGTGAGCGGGAACACGAGTTCATATACCGTTTAATGTCTGGCAGCCAGATGGACACACTGAGGACAATCTGCCATTTAACGAGGACGCGGAGAGACAGAACCGGTGCGTTCGGCTGACGGACGGCGGTGATGTGGCTCGTAGAAAACGGCGAGAGCGAAAAGGCCAGAGGTGACGCGGGGGGGGAGTGCGGATGAGACGGATGGAGTGCGGAAGAGACGTAAGATGCGGGAAATGGGATAGGTAGAAATGTCAAAGGGAGATTTAAAATTAGGGAAAGGGTATAGTTTAAGAGCTCTGTCCAAAGCATGTCACATTAATGTGTTGCTACTGTTGCAACAATGAAAATCCAGATTCCACATCATCAATCAGTCGAGCACATCATCAGCCAAAGGAATACACTCGGGGAAACCACGACTTTCTGAAACAGTACGACTCGAGGTCATTAGCGAACTCTAGATTTACGCCGAATGTCAACGTTTCTTGTCAACACCCGAAATCAGCCTCCAAATAACCTCAAGTTGATCTCTCACCTCGTTCACATAAATAACCCTCCCTCAAGGACGGGGGCCAACTTTGTCTGATCCGCTCCACTTTCTCCCCACGTCTCTTTTTCACTCCCTTTGATTTACGTCGAGCGTATTAAAGCCCAGAGCATCCTGCTCTGGAAAAACACCGCGTCTTAATTTCTGTGAGTACGCTTTAAGTGGCGTGGGCTCTTTTTGGCGTGTTCAGTGTCAGGTTTTGCCGACTCCCCAGCGTGCGGGCCCACCTAGTGGGACACTGCACCTCGTAAAGAAAGCAAGCCAGAGTTTTTCTCCCCGAGCGAGTGTTGGGTTTCACTACCAGTCCGTGGATAGTCACAGCGAGAACAAGCCGTTCAAACAAAGCAAAGGCAATTTAACCACCTGAAAGAGGATACACGAACACTCATAATGCGAGGTTCCCCGGCTTTCAATCACACGTACTCTGCATGCGTTTCGTCTATCTCCCGTTTCATTTCCTTTAGATAAACATTGGCCTCGTGAAACATATGTAAGTGTATTTTCTTAGCTCAATCTGAACATTATTTAGGTCCAAAAGGTTTCACAGTGAGCCGGAAAAGTTGCAACTTCTGCTAAACTGGATAATTTGCGTGAAACTACTAATTAGACAAAGGAAACCTTGTTTTAACACGCTAACTAAACTCTTAAATGCAAAACATGGACACAGATATATTCACACATATTTGTTTCGTTTCCACAAGTTGTCCCGGAGGACATTTAAATGGCAGACGTCATAAAATAAAAAGAACATGAGCAAATTCTTATGTTTTAATGGGTTTTATATATTCCCAGGTTGAATAAATGAACTAGTGACGTATCCCAAAAGCACAAACATACCTTCGGAAATTAAATCTTCACTCTGACCTCTTTTTTCTTCTTTGAAACCGTAAAACAAGACACTGTTTCTCCCTCTGTGTGCTGTCGTCGGGGCATCAGAAGAGCTGTGAGGGGCGATCCTGTTTCTTGAGTCGCCTCTCAGCAGGTCTCTTCCAGCTCCAGTGGCACGTTTCGGGAGGTGATCCTGACCTCTGACCCGAAGAGGGCCTAAACATGTCAGCTTCAAGATCGCAGTGTTTCATCATATCAAAGTATATCCCAAACGATGTGAGAGTTATGGCGTGATTACTGAGGGCATCCAGGTAACGCGGGGGTGATACACATTCATCTCGGAGATCTGTTTTTTGGCTATTTGGGTGGAAATGTGTGTTTTCTTTTATGTCCATTTTATGTACACATTTTCTTTCAATGTAAATAGCGTCTTATAGTACTATGACTACACTATACTGTAGGGTTATGCTATGGCCAAAGTCGGACACCTTATCAAAGTTCAATACGGCGTCTTTCCACTGCTTATCGGACTCAAGTACCAAGTACTATCCACGACTATCCAACACTTTGTTGAAAAGAAAACCAAAATGAAGTGTCAAGTCGAGTGTTGCCAACCATTCAGTGGTAATACAACACTAGTTGATGAATTAAGTGATTTAAATGACAGATTTTACCAACGCTGTAGGACTTTAACAACCTTGGTAACGTCGGGGCTACCAGATTCCTAACCCTGGTGATCGGATGTTTCTATGTCTCATACGTTCACCTTTTTATTAAAGAAGCACAGACATTTCCTCACGCAGTTGTTTATCTTTCGTCGGGATAATTCAAGCTGCGGATGAGCTCCAGCTGTGAGTCATGTAACATTGTCTCAGGAGAAAATGAATAAGACTGTAACTCAGCGGATGTAGCCCCTACCTCTACTAATCAAGCAACTCAAGTACAAACATATATGCAATAAATGTGATCAAATTCCTCTATTAAACTAAACAAAAGCATTGTTTGTAACCTGGAAGACAAGACTGTCTTATTAGTTTCAGTTTTAGATTGAAACATTTGGTTCAGCCTTAAAGTTCGATCCATGTTTTATTTTTTCAATTTTCAGATTATATCTTCTTCCAGTACTTGGGCCTTGTGTTTTACTCTCTTCCCAGCAATTAGTCATTACATTATCTTTATTACTCACTCAACTCAGGGGAAATCTATAATTTTGTGGGAAATTTAATTATTTTTTATTAAATTACCCAACACAATATTGGTGATGTGTCTTACGGGTAAATCGTTATTTTTCTTGAAGCCAGTGATTTTACAGAAAGGAAACATGGAAGAAGTCATATTTCCTAAGTACGTCTTGCAGCTGTTGTTGCTGTAAGAAGGTTTAGCTCAGCTTCATCATCTTGCCTCTCCCATCGGGTGAGGTTAATACTCACATCACAGTCAGACACGTTGTCATGGACGGCTTCTGGAAAAGAAGTGTTGCTGATGGAAAACTCCGATTCGTGTGGCAGTTACACGTAAAATAACCTTCACAACTCATAAAGTGTTACTCTGAATCTTGACTCAGAGGTTATCTAGTACGTGCGAGGGGAAAATAACATGAACATTTTTGTGAATTTCCAGTTTACATGAAGCTCAAAAGCACTTCATTTTTCTACTGGTGGATTGAAGTAGAAACAAGGAAAATATTTGCCAGTGTTTATTTTTTTAACAACTCTCTTAGATGTTGTAAGTGTTAAAAAATAAGTAATATTCACTTTCTTTATTAAATTTTTCTCAAATATAATATGTCCTGCTCAGCTATTTAATTGTATTGTATATATTTAGTATTTTCTTCTTAATTAATATTAATATTTGGAAGTTATACTATGTAACTTTGCAGAACAACCAAATACACCACTTAATGTTGTTCTTCTTGTGGCTCAAAGGAAGGCCAGTGTCATAGCTTCTCCCACCAGCATAACTGTTTTCAGCTGCGCTCCCATAAAAAGGGTTTCCAAGGGTTTTCTACCCCTCCGCTAGTCTTCTAAGGCGATAACACAATGTACCACTAGAACACTGGAGATGGGCCTCTACACACCTCTGTAGAGACTTCATTAAACACCAGAGAATAGTCATTTACACATTAACTATGTAGAGAAAGTGTTTATGATTAATTTAATGCTATATTCATTAAAAACAAACAGTGCTTTATTTTGAAAAATAAGGACATTTCTAAGTGACTTTCCAATGAAAATGACATTAAATTAATCAGAAATGGTACATTGTATCATTGCCTTAGAAGACTAGCAAAGGGTTATAACTCCCTTGAAACCCTTTTTTATTTTTTTATAACTTTTATTTTACATTTTCCACAAACAAATTATTCCTAGACATTGAAACCCTTTTTATGTGAGCGCAGCTGAAAACAGTTATGCTGGTGAGAGAAGCTCTAAAACTGGCCTTCCTTTGAGCCACAAGTTTGAAGAACAACATTAATATTTACAATGAAAATCATTATTTCTAACCTTGTGAATGTCTTCACTATATTTTGTAATAACCTTTTATTCATTTAATAAATCTAAGTGTCTAAGTGTGAGTTTTCATGGAAAACACAACATTTTCTCGGTGACCCCAAACTTTTGACCGGTAGTGTATATAATCTATCTATCAAATCAAATCTATCTTATCTATCTTATCTATCTTATCTATCTTATATCTTACCTAACACACAATCGTTGAGGCAGTCGATACAGATGTCAACAATTATGTTCCTGCACTATAAAAGGCTGCCGGCCCTGTTGATGTGTTACATAATATAGGCGTAGCGCCTTTGTTGTTTCTTATTGACGGCGTGTTTCTATTCGAGTGAAAGTTAGAGCACGACATTGATTGCAAATCTCGCTCTGCTCCGGCAAACTTCCCATTGAAGCGTGTTCATGCCTACTAAGAAGGAAGTGTGTGCGTGTGTGTGCAAGTTTTTTACTTTCCTTTAATCCTCCCACAACCAGAAAGCCACAGCACCAGTCTGTGCCCGTCGGTGCGTTCATTGAACATTGCACATCGGTTAAAAATACGAATTCAAGTCATTTGAGAGTTTTCTTTCTTTTTTTAAACCAGTACTGGGCATCGAGGAAGTCTTTTTATCTTTGTAAAATATGCTTTTGTTCTCCTCCCAACTCGTTTCTGGAAGAGTCTGTTTGAGGGATGGTCCATCTAGTCACCTGCCAAGTATTTGTGGAAAGTTCCTGCCCTTTTTCCAAATAGTTTCCAACGAAGGTTTCTCAGAGGGTTAAACGCACCATGTGGAATTTTACGTCACGACACCAACAGATGTTTCGCGGCCGCGCGAGCACGTGACCGCGGTTAGCGCTCCGCCTGATCTCCCTTTCCTCTGCGACCGCAGATCAAACGCTTGGCAGGTGAACATGTGCAGACAAATTGTGTGATGGTGGGCTCATTTTTAAAAGTGTAGTTTCTTTTTTTCTTTCTCCCCGGCTAACGCCATCCTCCTCCTCCCCGGTCCCATTAGGATGTGGTATGCTATGTAATTAGGGTTCAGGGCCGGACCTCTCGCTGGGCGGCAGAGCTGGTTTGTCATTATAGTCTTAAGGCAGCAGCGTTGTGCGTGGAGGTATGACGCGTGTGTGAAGGCCGTCGATCATATCGTCTTCAGTGTTGCCCTTTGGACTGCGGCGGTGGATCGGTGCCCGTGTGTATGTCTATACGGGTCTGCATGCGAGTGTGTGCGTGCGTGTGTGTGTGGGGGTCTGTATATTGAAATTGTGTGTATTTAATCTCACACTCTTGTGCTCAGGAATGCAGTGAATAGCTTTTCTCCGGGGGAGGAGCGGGGTGGCGGTGTACTCTACCTGCCTCTTTTTTTTCTCCTTTTTTTTTCCCTTGCGTGTTAATTTCCATGCTTTTGGTTATCGGACATTCCAACTCAAAACACACACACACACACACACACCTTTTCAACTCACCAATGTAAACATGTTCCTACAACATTTGCAGCCCCCCCCCCCCCCAACCACATTACCACATTAAACCCACAATTGGTTAACAAGCAACACAAGTGTCTCAGAGTGCTTCAGGTGGGGTATTATAACGCTGGGAAGTTTACAGAGCCAGTTTATGTATCAAGAGCTTTATGATGCAATTGTGGACCGTGTTGCATTTTATGGGTAAGGCTCTTTTTGATGTCGGGGGAATAAACACTTGTGGTTCATTGAGTGCAGAGCTTTACAGTTCTCTCTGTGTGGTTTTCAGGAGGCAAATGTTATGGTTACAAAATCAGATTGAAAGGCATCATTAGCAGCTGATAGGAAGACGTGATAACGGGAATAGAAACAGCGCATACTTCCAGAACCACTGAGGTACACGCATGGAAAAAACCCAAACTCATTCACACACACACACACACACACACACACAGTGGCAACTCTTGTTGTAAATTAATCATTAGGTTAAAAAAAAGGGTAAGCTGAAGGGCAACATTGGTGATTCGTAGCCGTGGTCACGAAATGAGTCACAAGACACAAAGTTAATGGGCGTGTTCGGCTAGAATATGAACGAATAAATACCTCCAGTGATATTTATTAAGCAATGCAGGTGGTTATTGTGGGGATTTGATTGATCATATGCATGCTCCTTGGACAAATACATGGAGGAGTGTACAACTACGGCAGTGAAGCGGTCACTTGTACATGTAGTGTGGACACATCCACTACCAAGGTGTGGCTGCTGGTAATAAACACATAAACACTGCATTGTAATGCGTTCCCCAAACCTGTATTGTAACATTCCCTCAATAATAATACAAATATAAAAAAGGAAAAAACATTATAGTCGACACGGCGGCGCCGGAGGCTCTGAGAGGCTGTTCTAACTCGCCGGTGTTTCCCATCTTACTTTAGCATGTTAGCATATTAGCATGGGAAACTTCCTAATCACAGGGCTCTCAAGTTTCACGCATTGAGCGTGAGACTCACGCATTTCGGTCTTAACTCCCGCACTCCCGCCACACATCGTATTTCTCACGCTGAAAAAAACTCTCGGCTATTTACTGTTTTAATGTGCCGCAGCGCCAACATGAGCCGCGCTGCTCTCACCGTGGAGAAATCAAGCGCTCCCTGGAATTCTGCTAAGGTGCCACTTATCAGCCAATCAAAAAAAGAAATGGGCTACACAATAGCCCATCAGAAAACAAACGTATCTGTTGTATCTGTAAGATTTAATCCAGCAACCAATGAAAATAAAGCATCCTGGAATTACGCGCAACTGATATCCTAAAGTTTCGTTCAGGGGGTGTCTGGGGGGGGGGGGGGGGGGGGGGATATGTCTCAAGCTTGCCTGTCTTCAAAACTTGAGAGCCCTGTAATTAGCAGTGGACACAGAGTACCGCTGAGGCTGCTGGGAAGTCACTAGTGTTGCAGGTTATTGGTCATTATCAATAGTTGACCAGGTTATAGCAATTCATTCTCTGAGGACCATGAATATCAAATTTCAAGGCAATCCATTTGATCGCCTCTGAGATTTTTCTGGTGGTCTGACAGACCCGCCCTCCCCAGAGACGCATAGCGAACAGATCTGAAGTATCCCTTTTTAATCTGGATAATCCAAAGCACACATCTTTAACTGTTTTCATTGGGACCTTTTCTTTGGGGCAAAGTCTCCAGTGACGCGTCGTCGTCCGTCGTCTGCTGAACGTCGAGGTCCTGAGCGGTCCGGGCGGACTCGGGTTGCTAAATCGTCCGGCGATAATCTCAGCTCCGCGACGCATTAACCGGGGTCAAAACCGAGGTCGCGGGTCAGCGATGGTGATTTAGCGATTGTTTGTTTGCTGGTGTTTGTGTTTGTGAGGATTCCTGTGTGGTCAGGATGAGAGAGCTGCGACAGGCCCACAATGAGAAGGTACTCACAGATAAGGGCAGTGTGTGCGTAAGGAAAGTGACATGAACAGAGAGTTCCCAAACACACCTGGGAGACGTTCTCACAAGAGATAAAAGCGCTGAAATGTTCACAGAAAAATACTTGACATTTAGGATTGGAAGAATATCTTGCTTTGTTTCTGGGTGAGGAATTCCCCTCCTCTAAGTCCTCTTTAGACAGGGAAACAAACGCACGGATGCACTTTGAAGATATATTAAACAATGACATGGGTCTGCTTTAGCTCAACAAATAGAGACCTGGGCTTGTGCTCGACATTTATTTCCTGTCTCCGTATCCGAGATCATTCCCTCCTTTAAGAAAACCTGTGAGGAACTTTTATCTGGGTATCTAATAGTCTCTACTTACTGAAAAATTAAAGTTCTTTAAAGTAACTTTGTCTTAAAGCCGCATCAATCAACGTTGGTTTCTGAACAATGGAAAGAGACGATGACGTGTAAGGTGAACGGCGTCATTTGTAGCGATAGTTCCATCGAGATTTATTTGACGTCATTTTTTCTTTAGCATTTTTCAGCTCAAAAAAATATTTTTATTTTGTATTACTGCTCCAATGTGCTGTCATCCTGCATTTCCCCACTATGGGACTAATAATTAATAAAGGAATGTTTTATATCGTCTTATCTTATCTTTATTTTACAGCTCGCAGCATTAACATTTTGATGCAGCCTCAACACTTGAGTCATACACTACCGTTCAAAAAATTGGGGTCATCCAGACAATGTTGTGTCTTCCATGAAAACTCACTTTTATTTATCAAATGAATTGAAAATTGAATATAAAACATAGTCAAGACATTGACAAGGTTAGAAATAATTGTTCTTCAAACTTCAAGCTCAAAGGAAGGCCAGTTGTATAGCTTATATCTCCGGCATAACTGTTTTCAGCTGTGCTAACATAATTGCACAAGGGTTTTCTATTCAGATATTAGTCTTCTCAGGCGATTAGCAAACACAATGTGCTTTTCTTTGAAAAATAAAGACATTTCTAAGTGACCCCAAACTTTTGAACGGTAGTGTATTTATTTCACTGGATAAACAGGAAGCTTTTTGAAATAGTCTCGAATCATCCACAGACGAGTGACATGACATTTTAAGAAACATGAATGTTCAGATTCAGATGTATCTACATGTAAATGAGCCGTTAGATGCATTCTCCCTCGTGAAGACGGACCTGAGCCCGTATAAAGTGTGCTGGTCTCCTTCTCCTCTAACTCCCATCTGGGCCTGTAACTTCCTGAACATGTGGTCCCTCTGGGGCCGGTCCCAACACATTGGACCATGATCAATGTTGACAGGACTTTGGTCGGGTTGAAGTACAGTAAATGCTCCTCTCTCTCTATATATCTCTCTCTCTCTCTCTCTCTCTCTCTCTAGCTCTTTCCTTTCATTTGTCTTCCTCGCTGACCCGACGGGCTTATGAACTCTTTCAACTGACAAAAAAACCAACTCGCTTACTGGAACCGGCCTTAGGGAGACAAACTGAAGAAGAGTGACGGAGGAGGGTGGAATAACCCGCTCTCTGAAGGAAAAAGGAAAAGTCATCTTTCTCGCTCGGTCCGTATCTCTTACTTCATCTTTTAAAAGCTTCCACTTATAAGAATGCAGGATGGAAGAGGAGGAGGAGGAGGAGGAGGAGGAGGAGGAGGAGGAGGAGGAGGAGGAGGAGGAGGTGGGAAGGGTAAGGAAGGTCAGGGTGGACGTGTGCTGCCTCTGCGCGGCACGCTCCACACAGCTGGGCAGGGTCAACGGTCGCCACACTGATTGGCTGATGATTTATACTCCGCCACTATCAAGAGTGAGTTAAGTCATCTGCGCCGCATCGAGTCCAAACACCCGTCAGGAGAGGAATGGAACTTTTCCTTTCTTTTTTTTTAAACCCTTATCAGGACAAACACTCATAATGGGACCAAAACAACCTGCATACACATGTAGCTCATTAATATGTGTGAACTCACACACACACACACACACACACACACACACATGTATGCCGCGCGGTCACAAGGCGTTCAGCAATGAATGTTATCGTGACACGTTATCGGGCCACTCGGCTGAAGGTTAATTCCTGGATAATTTATATAAGATTATTGAAGAGGCCGACTCGGATAAGTCGGTCCGAGAGCACCTCCGCTTCTCACGAACAGACGGCAGAGAGGAACAGACTTACTTCTTACAGAAAGGGAGGATAGGAGGGAAGGAGGGAAGGAAAGGGAGAGGAAGAATGTGTAATTTGGCGCCAGGTGATACAAAAAAAAGTGGCAGTCGGCCATTGAGCTTTCTGTAATGGAATGCCTGTTACATTATACATTTAAACAATGTGACTTTCATCCTACCGTACACACACACACACACACACACACACACACACACACACACACACACACACACACACACAAACAGCTGTTTCTGCAAATAAAAGAACTACTGTATATTTGTTTGGAGTGTAAGTAAATGCATATTCTTATAGTTAAAATCCTTCAGGATATTATTTATTTGATTGATAATATATTTTAAATGTGTTTTGACTTTTTGCAAACAGTCAAAACGTGTTGTAATGATCTACACATGTGTGGATGATTAGCTGTCTGCCCATTTCCCCCCCCCCCCTCAAAAAAAAATGTTTATTGAGGAATATGAATCATCTGAGCATTTAGAAAAGTTAAGACTTTCCTTTTTAAGCCGTTTTACACGGGATCCGTCTCGCTTGTGTCAGAGTGAAGAGGCCACAGGAAACGAGGCCTCGCATGTTTTTTTACAATTACAAACTAATTCTGCCTAATTGAATAACTAAATAGGCAGAATGACGCTCTAAAGAATGTTGAATTTGATGATTGTTTCTGATGCAGTGCAGACAGCACTTACTGTAGGAGATTTTGTAGATAAAATGTTTCATTGCCGCAGAAAGAGAAAAAAAAAACATGTTCATCAACCAGATAAATAAATTAAACGTGGGATGTTGAGCAGGTGCTATATCAAACCAATCAGGTACATTATCAAACACCAGGCACCCTTATAACTGACAGTGAGCAAATCAAATATCATGAAAACGTCTCCTTCCGGTCCAGGATGAAAACAACGCGCTTGATTTTGCTCAGAAATGCTTGAATTTGAGTATTTTTGATTGAAGTAAATCAAGAATACTTCCGAAAACCCATGTGCAATGCTGCCTTTTCCTTTAGTCATGTGTTGTTTGAAAAGAAAAACACCCCTAAAATAATCACATAAAAATCTTCTACCTCCACGAGACAGATAATGGTACAAAAATAATCTTTTATGTGGATGATGGAGAAGGAAGTTTCAATCTTTTCCCCATGTTTTATTTGATTGCTGCTCCTTCGGTGCACGTGGCCCTCCCGCGTGTACCGGGGATTCACGGGAAAAGGATGCAGCATGTTACGGTGTCCTCTCATTCACACTCCTCACACCTTTACTGCCTGCGAGGTCACGTTAAAAAAGCAAATCAACAGGTGGAATACAGGGGAGGGAGGGGGAGGGGGGATTTTTATAAACCAGTAACAGGAAACACAATGGATTTCTCTCAGATAGCTTTTGCACCGCATCCTCCAAATCGGGTTCATTGGTGACCGAGGAGCCTCGGCTGCCGTGTTAAACCATATACTGCCGAGGCCCCCCGGGGCCCAGACAAGAAGCACCTTGACTTCCTGGTAACATGATGAAGTTCACGAAAACGTGCGTCAATGAGCAAGTCGGAGCAGGGGAGGCTGTTTGTTGTACTTTTAAAGAAAGGGCCATTTAATTAAAGCCCCTGTGTGTGTGTGTTTACATGTGGAGTCAGCACAAACCGGGACGCACTCGATCACCCATGCACCGTGTCCACTATAACCTTGCCCACTTGAGTGCAAAGACACACACACACACACACACACAGGAAAACACACACATAGGAAAACACACACACAGTCTGAGTCAGCAGAAATTGGAGCTCGGTGACACCGTTAATGAACCCAAAGTGTTATTCTTCAATTAAACGACGGACGGGTACCGAGCCCAGGGACTCCGCTCCGGTTACACGACGAACAAATCCTTCTCTTCCTAAAAGCTCTCTTTCTTCTTATCTATCACTCACTCTGCCAATCTGATTTCTTGCTCCATCACGCCTCAATTCTCCTCCACCCTAAGGTATCAGTGTCCCTCTCGGTTGTTTTTTCTTTCCCTCTGTTCCCCGTGAAAGCCCGGTGTTATGAGTTGTAGCAAGCAGGCACATAGCTGCCAACTTGTGTCATTACATACTTATCAGCTCTTTCCACTTCCTCCGTGTCTATCCATCTGTCAGTGTGCCGGAGGTGTAGATAGACACAACATGGGCGCAGACGTGCAGAGGCCTGTTGGTCCAGCAGAGGGCATCACTGCTATGTGGGAGCAAATTATTATTATCTAGAAATATGACAGACACAACAACGCAAAGAGCATTTCATTCATGGAGACGTTTAACAGTAGATGAAGTGGGGATGTTCAACATCACTTGTTTGAGATGAATGACCTTGAACATGTTACACAACAATGAAGGGATTTTCTTTTTGGGGTTTATCTATTATTTAAAATCAGCCTTCTGGAGTAATATCACGTTATGCTTTATGCCTCAAGGAGAGATTAAAAAAAGGCTTTAGGCTTTTAAGCAACAACAAACAGATGGGAAACACGATGTGCCTATCACAACAATTTAACATGTTTTAAGTGGTGCATAGATGTATCCAAGTAATCTAGTTACCTTTCAGATTTTAGAGTTATATCATATAATGAATTGCATTAAAAAAAGAGAGAGATGTTGGTTTTTTCCCTGTTTTTTGTTTTTAATTAAGTTGGGAAAGTACATTGTCTTATGCCCTTTTAAAATGTCTATTATACAGTATAATTATGTTAATTTGCCATATTGTCAGAATGTGCTTTAACTTTAATTGTATTAAGACTTAAGCATATTTGTCATTCTATTGCACAGTTTGGGTTGGCTCCTTTAAGTGGGATAAGTGCTGACAATGCTTCAATTTAGCAACATGTAGAGCAACAATATTCATGATTGTCCTCTGTATTTGGGTCAGGTCAGTTTTGCTATATTCTTATTTATTTCATGAGGGTTTAACCTACTTTCCCCGTCACTACCAGCCCCATCAGGAGAGCAGCATGCAGAAAGAAGTGCACGTTGCAGTGGGACATGGTGGTCTCCAGTCCGGACCCCTCGCATCCTGCACCAAGTGGTGAGGAAGGTTTTGAACCAGCTGACAGTTAAAATTAGCTCCATGTCAACCAGCTGCTCCATGTTAATGCATCAACAACAACATAATATAATAACATAATATAATTGTATATATATAAATAATATAATCGTCTAAGTCTGATTGCTGCTTTTACTTCAGTAAATTATATGTACACGCTCCCATCACGCAATATCGGAAATAAGCTGCATAACGTCCTTAATCGCACAATCTACGTCATCATCTCCATCATCGTCGTCGACACTATATCAACAGCGTGATTCACTCGTGATAAACGAGTCCTTCTTCTTCTCTGCCGCGGTCCTCCTCTTCGTCGCGGTGATGTTTTCAGCTGTCGCGCGGCAGACAAGAAAAATTCCTGACCAGAAGTCACCCTCCGCCGGTCAGGTGGCTCCTTCCGTCCTCCGTCAGCGGCGCGTCACCGCGGCGCGATGGGGAGGAACCTCGAGTCACTACGACGCGCGTAGCCGACTCCTACTTTCCATGCGCACGCACGCACGCAGACAGCGCCGTAGGGGCTACGTGTCCCGGCACACACGCTCTCCCGCTCTGCCAAGTTTATACCATCGAGAAGGAAATTGATTATTATTTAAAATAAATTGTGGATGCGGGGGTCCATCCAAGGTCATGTTGTCTGTAGCGTGTGCGTCTGTTCCTCGTGATTATTAAGTTTGATAAGACTTCTGAACGAGGTATGTGTGTATAAATGGGTTAAATAAAGTACACCGTAGTAGTATCGTGTCTCTCTGAGTGCATGATGCGCCCTTCACGTGACATGCGGAGATGATGAAATGGATATAAAAGCATGGAAAGAGTGGATGATATTCCATCCGGTGCAGACGAGTGATCAAGATGCGCGTGGTTCTTTTATTCTCAAATAAAATAAAATAATAATAATAATTTTAAAAAATAGGCTTGTGAAATCAGCTTTTATAAACCCGCTCGTGGTGATGCGGCGGTCACATGAGTCGACGTTGAATAGGTAGGCCTACAACTTTTTTGAAAAAGAAAAAAAAAAGACTTGGGTGTTCTGTATGGATGTGGAAGACACACCCTTTGCTCTAATGTCCAACCAATCAACCGCGACCCGGGAGCGCAGCTGCCTGCGGTCTCGACGCACACGGACTCAGTATGGAGAGACAGACACAGAGGTGGACGCGGTCTATCCGAACTGAGAGAGCAGACAACCTGCAAAGTGCGCAGTGACAGAGGAATAACACACACACGCGCGCACGACAACAACAAAAAAGAGGGCAAATTAGACAAGTTGCGTGTGGGACGAGTATCTAGCGCGCGGTGTTCCTTTTTTTCACGTCATCCTGGTCAATGCTCCAGTTGCACATACGAGTCGGTTACAAGTTTCCAATGGACAAACCCTTGAAGAAGGCTGGCGGGACAAGCATGGGATTATTTTTGTAATGTGGATTGCTATTCTTTTGCAGGAAAATAAAGGTCCGTTGCGGAACAATGTGGGACGTTTTGCGTCTTGGATTCTCGTTTTTCTGGATATCTTGAAAATCATTGGCAACAGTTGAGAAGGAAGAAGTTATGCGCGAAGGATTGTATGTTCCGACCCCCAGGACCATCATGGATTTGCCTCGAGAATTCCCTGCCCCTTATTTAGAGAAGTTTTAGCCGGTCCACTTGTGTTGTTGCTATTTCCCTTTTTTTTTTGGTTTGTTTGTTGTGGTTGTAAACTTCATGCTTGAGAACAAATCGCCACTTTGGCTTCTTGGATTTAAAAAAAAAACGTCGCCTTGCCTTTTGGATTGGATTTCCAACACCATGAACATTATTGACAGTTTGACACTATTATTTTTGACGCTGTCAGCTGTCAAGGTGAGTCATGTGCCCCCCCCCCCCCCTCATACACACACACACACACACACACACTCACACACTCACACACACACACCTCCCTGAGCGCAAACTGGACGAAACAGAAGAAACATTATGCGACCTCTATTTGCGTAATGCAGCCCCGCTTGGTCATTAATGTGTAGCTCGTCCTTGCCTTTCCTCCGGCTAGGTCATCGCTCGTGTTCAAACAAACCGACATGTTTCGCGTCTTTGGGGGAGATTTAAAGAGCCATTACGCACAGCCGACACTATATAAAGCGTAACCCCCCGCCGCGCTCGCAGGTGGCGCGTTTTATATGTTGCCAATACGTGATGCTTTTCCACCAAAAAAAGATATATTGTGAAGTTTGACGCCCTTGTGATCGCGGGCCTGCTCTAAAAAAAAAACACCTTGGAGATATTATGACGCTTTAAAGGCGCAGTGGCTCCATTCTGAATTAGGACATGTGAGCAGGTTCAAGCACCGAGATCTCCCTCGCGGTTTTGCCTTCTTCACTGAGGAGGAATCCCACTTGTACCGATAGTTTCCGGTCAGGACGAGCACAACTTCAAATGACGCATCAGGTTGAAGCGAGATTTTGGAATGACTGTTTAAGAGCGCGCTGTAAATCGTCACCCGTATACAGGCCTAATGATTAATCATGAGTGCAGTGTGTCCGGGGAGGCTTTGAGCAAAGGTTTCCGAGTGGAATTTTTTTCTCCCTTCTTTTTTAAATCTCTCTCTCCCTCCCTCTCTCTCTCTCTCTCTCTCTCTCTCTCTCTCTCTCTCTCTCCATGCTCCATGCAAAGTCCAGTAAAGTGTTTATTTATCTAACCGGGTGATTCAATGACAGCTAACCCCGCAATCAACGCCGTCTCAGTTGCTCGTGTGCAGTCGGCCTCTCGTCGGTTTTAGGGGCCGCTGTTCGCAGCTTGACACCCAGCCATTAGTGAGACAGTATGGGTTTCTTTTCAGGGCTGCATGGGGTCTCCCAGCCCACACTGGACCGGCTCACGCCACCAGAAGTGGGAGGAGACTGTGGCCCGCACACAGCCAGATCCTTTTATAAAAACACGTTTCATAAAAGGAATAGAACAAAAGTTTCACTGACTCAGTGAATACGAGCCAGTGCCATGCAGGATCTCGGATCTCACGCAATATTGGCGAGATGTTGCGCGATTTGCGCGCCTGTAAGCGAGAGCGAGAGAGAGAGAAGGGGGGGGGGGGGGGTGCGTGTGTGAAAGCGAGAGAAAGTTGGCAAAAAGGCATGCTCTGTGGTCTGCTGGTGTGGTGACAGCTACCTCCTGTGAGGGAAAGTAGCAGGCTGGAATTCTTACCGGTTTTTTAATGGCGACAGTTGCCAAGAGGCGGCGGAGGCACCCAGAGGTGTCGGTCACCGAGACAAAAGCGGCCGCGGTCATTCAACAGCGGCAGAAGGCAGGTCGTGGTCAAATATGTATGCCATATAAAATATTGCACCACTTAAAGCAGCTATAAGTAGTGGTGTATTAAAGGGGGGGGGGGGGGGCACTAATAAAGAAAAGGATATCCACGTGGCTTTATTTCATAATGTTGAAATATTTTAATAACTCTTGGCTGAACTATTTAAAAAAATAGATATAAATCTAGAAAAACTATACATTCATATTTATTTCCATGGCGTATAGAATACATGTGACTCGCTTTTCTCCCTTTATTACGTTTAGATCAAGATACGAATACATAATGTGGTTTTCATATTCGGGCATCGGCCAATAGAAATATCAGAATGTAAATATATATATATATTATATGAAGCGCAATCTACTGTAACTAACAGCTTGTATTTTCTTCTTCTCTCCTCGTAGAGCGCGCACATACCGAAGGAAACAGAAAGAGGTCCACATGACGGTAAGGTGTCCCGCAGGGCACTGTGGGAAAACAGCATGCCCTGGGCTCAGCCAGATAGAAACAGGCTGCTCTGAGCTTCTTCTTGACATTAAAAGAGGAATTAGCGCCTCCTGGTGGACATCTCCATAGCTTGACCTTGTCCAGATGTACCCCCTATATACCAGAACTCCCCCCCATTTTTAGTAAATGAGTTCAGTTTCACCCTTAAATCTCAACTCTTGGACGCGTTCATCCCCGCTCAGCATTCCTACTGGTTTTGGGGTTAAGCTGGGGGGAAATGTTGTGGAATTTCACCCTGCTGGCCCACGATTTCATCTTTGCACAATCTCTGAGTGTTACCCAATCGAATTTGGACAATCAGAAGCTGAACTCTGTGATATTGTTCAGGCACTGTGTGTTTGCTTTGGCTCCCCAGGGGGGGGGGGGGGGGGTCAAGGCTGGCGTTGGTTTAGGCTCTCGGTGATATGTTGGAGGTGTCGGCCCTCTTCTGTGTGCTAATATCTTTCTCAAGAGCAGAGTGAGGTGTGTGGGGGGGGGGGACTCGTCTCTTGGTTATAGTTGTGTAACTGTAGGTGAATGGGGCAGAAGCCGCACTATACAAGATGGATGCAGGGGAGAAGGTCACTTGATATGCTCAATTGCATATGTGTGTGTGTGTATACAAGTAGACAAATAAACCAACTGTTTCTCAAAGGGAATAATAGAAAATAAAATGTGTGTGTGCATGTTTGTGTGTGTGTGTGTGTTCTCCTCCACTGTTTGTTTTGCCAACCCCATGTTTTTTGTCCTCTCCTTTAGATGTGTGTTAGACTAAAGCTCCGTGGCCATTTTATAACCCTTGTACACTGTGACTCTTGTCCCCCCCCCCCCCCCCCATTTTCCCTCTTCCTCTCCCCCCCTCCTTAGTGATCCCTTTAATGGAGGTGTACAACAAGAGTTTGTGTCAGCCTCGGGAGCTGCTGGTGGAGATTCTGCAGGAGTATCCGGAGGAGGTGGAGCACATCTTCATCCCGTCCTGCGTGGTGTTGACGCGTTGCGCCGGCTGCTGCAACGATGAGATGCTGCAGTGCACGCCGACGGCCACCCACAACGTCACCATGGAGGTCAGCGGGCCGCGTTTTGTTCTGTGTGTTGTGCAGCAGGGGGAGGGGGGCTGGGAGGGGGGGGGGGTGTTCCTTAAATTATACTTTATTTTTGCCTCTTATTTTTTTACGCGGGCTCTTCAAGTACCCGTCAGATCGGCCCAGAGGCCGCCGTGTGACCCTCCGCTCGGCGTAAATGCTAAAAGCGGTCCGCTCAAAGGCTGCTCAGGTGTGACCTTTGGGCAAAGGTCAACCCTATTCTTAGCCTTTCTTTAAATTCTCACCCCTGTGCTTCTCGGCCTACGAGGAGTCAGGCTGTTTGAGTTCATCGGGCCATTCCTATTTTTTTTTTAAAGGTGAAGATCTTCTTGAACTTTTTCATGAAGTTTCCACAGATGGATCTTGCACCTTTTTTTGACAACATTTCCAGAAAAAAAACAGCGAAAAAGGAAGTAAAGTCAAACTTGTATGCACATAACAGGACTCGGGCACATTGCTGGTTCTCTGCTCAGGTGGTTTCAAGCCATCAAACCCAAATCAAACCTCAAAATGTCCCAAACTATTAGCAATGTGATGGACATTTGCCATCTGTGTTTGTTACGTATCAATTTGAGGAACTTCTGATGCTTCTACATCTCTCCTATTTTCATGCAAACCAGTTTAAGTCTTTAAGATGTGTCAAACATTTAGATCGTCTTTTACTTGACTTCATATCATAAATAATATATATATGTAATATGTATCACATCTAGTGACGTTTCTATGTGACGTTTTGTTGAATCTTGTTCATCTGCTTTTGTCTAATTCTTAAAAGCTGTGATTGTGACACTTAAAAACAAGAAGTCTTCAGACTGTAAATCCACTTCTCATTCAAAACTGACAATTTCTCTTTCTCTCATTTCTGTTTTTTTTACAGATAAAAAGAATAAAACCCCAAAGGCAACAAAATGATATTTTCATGAGTTTTACAGAACACAGCGCATGTGAGTGTAGGTAAGAAACCACAAACTCTCACTGCAACACACACACACACACACACACGTGAAGAAAATGCTGCTCGTCGGAGCGGCAGACCCAAGGTCGGACCGAACAAGTCAAGTCGAGTTATTGTCTCGTCTGTTTGCCTCTGACACATTCAACACTCGTATCAGGTGGATTCATATCTTATCTCTGCTTCTTTTTACGATAGCGATCTTAAAAATCGTATTTCTCGAGCAAAGAGGATGCTTTGTGTGGATGCGGAGCTCCCTAATCCTTTGTTTCCCCCGTGGTAGCGTGGTAGCGCAGAGGTCACTCCCGGGGCGACCTCTAGGTGTTCTAGCTTTAGTCGTTGCTCTCCTCCAGCCGCAGTACGGCGACTTCTCCCGGTTCGACTTGCGGTACAACGATTTCTACATTTTCATGGATCAATTTGATGCTCCGCGTTTTTTATTATCATTATAGACAGCGAATATAATCTGTTTAAAGCCCCGTTATAAAAAACAGATAAGTTCTTCAAACTCAACGTGGCGTTAGTGGCGTGCTCTTAAGCCCGACTGGCACAGCGGAGCCAGATGGTTCTCGTAAAGCGAAACAAGGAAAGAAAAGGACGCGTTTAATCTTCGCGGGAGATCACGTCAGGCCGATCGTTCGCAAACACGTCGCGTTGCCTCATGTTTGATAAATCCGATCGTCATTGGCGACCGTGAGATATGAGCCGTGTAACGTGAAATAGCGAAACTGGGAGGCAGCAATCCGGATGCGGCACATGCATCATCCTCCCCATGTTCAAGGCAAATATAAAAAGCAAACAAAATTTGGAGGACTATTGGCCGAGGACCAAGCTCTCTCTCTCTCTCTCTCTCTCTCTCTCTCTCTCTCTCTCTCTCTCTCTCTCTCTCTCTTTTATGAGCTACTGCATCTGAAACATGTGTTGAGCAGTGAGGCTGCAGCGGGCCGTCTGGAGAGCCCCAAAGTGATGACACAATACTTCAAAAGTAAAATCGTTTAGATGCAGCTATCAACTTTTAGGGCTCATTTATACAAGTTTAGAGGCTGTAATCGATCTATTTTGTTAGTTTATGAAGTTTTACTTCACAATATAACAGAATAAGTCCCCGCTAAAACCTTGTCGTGTTTAGGAAGGCAACGCCAGGTCGGGGATGTCGGACTCTGCCACCGACGTTGCAAAATCGCTCTGTTTTATTTTTATTGAGCATCTATTTCAACAGATGAAATCCGCTAAGATAAAAGCTCCTCTGCGATGTCAATCGGACAGGTCAAATGTCAAGTGTACCTTCAGTTTCATGCAAACAATAAAACAAAGACAAAACAATACATACACAAGTAAAAAAATAAACGTGGGTCAACACACCATGAGAAGAGGTTCAATAGACAAAGATAGCGCTTATGATACGTATAGACAAAAAAAGGAAACAACATCATTGTTATGCATGCAGGCAAGAACAGTTTACGATTAAAACCTTCGATAACTTTTGTTTAAAAGTAGCGAGCAAGATGAGCGACTCTAGATGAGTCTCGTCTGAGGATCGCTCCAAAGACCAAGGCCCTTCAGGATGTAGACCCATTGAAAACACGGATCGAGTTTGTGAACATTTAAAAGAGTTATATTTTTATGTTAGCGCTTTTGCAGCGCATGAGAAATAATACAAAAATCAACTTTTGCTACAAATAGAAACTTGGCCGTGTGTTCGTGACCTTTTTAAGAAAGAAACCATTCCTTAATACTTTTTGGCAAACGTTTTTTTTTTTGGCAAAAGTTTTATCTCTGGTGTTCGCCAGAAGTTTTATTGCTCCACATTCTGTTATTGAAAGTCTGATCACAAGGACGAGATGTGAAACAGGCCTGCCGGACGACTATTGAGGTCCCATTTCAATGCGTGTGTCTCCATCAGTGAACACAGTTTACATGTGTGTGTGTGTGTGTGTGTGTGTGTGTGTGTATGTGTGTGTGGAAAAAATCTGCTTAATTTCCTGAGTTATTGAAAATGAAAGTTTTATCGCGGTTTTCTGGTGTCGGACAGTTAAAAAACAAATATGATGCAAGTCCGCCCGTGGCGGTAATAAGCATCTGGTCTCTGATGGTCTGGATGCACGTATCTGTTTACTCGGCAACAACATTGCACTGTGATCTGATGTCATGTTGTTTTCTTCCTGCCTTTCAGGTTAAAGAAAGAAGCGATAGAACAGAAAGAAAAGTGAGTACAGCACCTTTTTTTTCTGCATGGAGTTTGTTTAGTTTTTTTTCTCTTCTTCATTCAAAGGGGGAAACAATGGGGACTTGAGATTTGATCTTGTTCCTGTTTGGCCCTGCAAACAAACTCTCACTCTCAGTCTTCTGCAGCTACCGGGCCTTCCGGATGTTCTCCCGTCTGCTCCTTCTGTTTTTATTCTTTCCCCTTTTTCTCATTCCCTTTATCTGCTGCCTCGCCGTATTCCTTCACATTCACACACCCAGACACTCCACGACGATGCAATTTCATCAAAAAGACAGGCTCCTATGTGATATCATGTCACGCTGAGATTAGCATGCAGCTCTCAGGTGATAAACACAGGGAATACCAGCTCAGTGCATTCAGGTGAATGAGTGACACTTGATGAGGCCGTTGCCCTCTCTATACCTGTCCTTTACACTTGTCCTCCCTCTTCTATCTCACACATTCCTCTCATCTCTTCTTTACTGTGGACGTCCCACTTAACTTCTGTTACTTCGGCGACTGGTTGCTCTGATAAAGATAACAGTGTTTTTAAAGACCGGTTAAACTTTTCTGTTTATGGTCCTTCAGTGTGCACAGGGTCATTAAAACTCTTTAATCCTCCTTCTTGCCAACAGTCGTTAATATCTCTCTGTTGCAGGGGGGGTTGCTGCTTGTATTTTGGTTTTATGTCAGGTCATCTGTCATATAGATAAGTAGTAGTTTTGAGGCCTCCTCTTTAACCTTGTCTTCATTGTTTACGAGTCCGGCGTCGGTGGTGTGCGTCTACAAAGACGACGATCTCGGGGTCGTTCAACTCTCATTTCTGATGCTTTTATACTGTCATGTTTCATTTTTAACGTCAGCCGCCGACCTCTCGGTAATGACGGGTCTCTGGAAGTCTTCCTGCTGTGGTTGTGTAACTGTCAACGTCCACAGGGGAACCCGGACCTAGCATGAAAGAGGAAGTTTGCGCATTTACCGGAATTTCGTCCTATCTTTATTAGAGCATGTCATATGTGTCATCCAGTCCCAGCTGGGTCTGAACGAGCACCGGATGGACTGTCATGGAATTTGATAAATGATCCTTCATTATGGTTTATTATTACATACCTGCAAAACTAATGACATTCCCATCAGCCTCAGCTGCACTTTGTGTTTGATGCTATTCAGTGAATGTTAGCATACTAACACGCTTAACTAAGAGGATGAACATGGTCTACAGTATATTGACATGTTACTATCGTGACGATGTAAAATATGCTGATATTAGCATTTAGTTCAAAGCACCTCTGAGTCAAAGTACAGCCTCGATGACTCTTAGCCTTTTCTTTGTGACCTGTTATCTGGTATCTGGGTTCTATTTGCCTGCATCAAAGTCGACATGTAAATCCAATAAGTCCACAGGCTGAGCCGGGTACTTCCACAACCTGTGCAGCAAACTTTAAAACTGTGGTTTCGAGATCTGACTCTATATGACTTGTTGAGCACATATTACTGAACATGCCAGAATCTAATCATGATGAGGTAAACAAATATATATTTTAACCATTTGCCTAGTTTCACTACTTTAAAAATGCACTTTATATACAGTTACCATACATTTTTGCATTTCTATTTATTTAAAGTATTTTAAAAAGTGTTCAGTGTAGTTGTAATCATCTAAGACAGCAACAGCTTGTGCAGCCCGGCTCGTCTTTGAACACGCATCCTGGTATTTTAATCCAGCCTGCACTTGTGAATCTCCAGGTGAACGCTTGAGAGACTTGTTCTCATTGTCCTGAGGTCTGAAACCAGTTGAATCGGCCATAAAGAGTTGACCCAGATAGCTTGAAAGATGCAGTTTTGGTGGAGTCCACCTTCATTGTCCTCTTGAGAAAATCTCCGGCAAGCCGACCGAGCCAAACCTCAAACTATTAATCTCTTTGTGTATCATTTTACAAAATCCTTTTTTTATTTTTATATTAAAGTTGGACAATAGAGGCATTTCTCACAGAGAACATTTCATATTCATCGTACTGATAAACCGCTACGCTAAGCTACAACACTGCGGGTGTGTCTTTAAACCTTCCGTCCTACTAATCAGGACACACCTTTGTGGTTTAATTTCAACAGCTCAACAAAAGAGTGCTGTTTTTTGTTGTTGTCACCCCTCACTGAAAAACATTTAGACATATCACACCCACGCATGTGAACACTGCCTGACGCCTTTCTCATAACATGATATAAGTTATCAGCCCAAACCGGCCAATCAGCACAAAATAATCAAATTAAGGAATAACCTGTTATGAATAACTGATAATTTGGCTCTTTGTTGAATAGAAATGATTAAAATATTGCTATTGCTCAGTGTTGGTTGTCAGTTCAGGCCTTGGCCTGTCAGTCATCGCTCCGTCTCTCCTCAGTCTCTCAGGCATCTCTCTGCGTTGTTGTCCTCTGTTTTCTCTGCAGAAAATCCCGGAAAGGCAAGGGTAAAGGCCAAAAGAGAAAACGAAAGAAAAACCGCGACAAAACAATTCACGATGCGTATGTCAGCTCCGCCTTCTCCACCTACCTGCACCTGAGTGTTGCGCTTCTCATAATTAAGCTAATTTGGGAAGAGTTAATTTGCCCCTTTTAATTTGCACCCCATCAACTAGCACGTCGCTTCTGTGTATCGTCCTAACTTTGTCTCGTCCGTCATGTTCCACGTACTCAAGAGTATCCGTGTCCATGCTGCCCTGTTTGCTAACGTTGTTTTGCTAACGTAGCTTTAGCAAAAACCTTTTACGTAACAGCGATAACCGGGGGAAGTACAGAAGGCTTGCGAGCCGTATCCCACATCAGTAGAGATGAACCATGACCCATCTCCACCCGTCAAAATACCCATCTAATCTCCGCACAACTTCACCAGCTCCCTGTTTGAAGAACATCTCTGTGCGGGGGAGACTGGGACCTTGGTTGGGATGAGATACAGCAGCGTATCGGGAAAAAACTGTACAAACTAGAATTTCTTCTCACATCTTGTCAGATACCAAGTTTTCTGATTGATAATGGAGACGTTTAAACAACGTGAAAAATAAACAGATCAACTGTTAGCAGTAACTTGAACCTTTTTTTTTTACCGACTCAAGGTCACAGCTCCGCCAGCATGGCCGCGCAGACGCTTTCAAACTGTTCTGGTATCTGCGCTGGCATCGGGATCGTAATCGCGGTGCTGCGTTCAGTGTTGAGTCTGAGGCGCTTTGCTGTGTCTCGTACCCGTCTCCTTTCCACGCTTTGTTCTTTTCATCTTTACAAACAGGGTTATCCATCGTGTGCATAATGCTGGTGCTTTTTATGTAATGTAAAGATCTAAGTGATGGCTATCTATTGCCTTTTTTATTTTGCTAAGGGGAATATGTAAACAAATTTTTAAGCGAGTACTGTTTTGTTTCTTTGCTTGCTTTTGTCCCTGAAACTATACAAGAGCACATTTTATTTTATTCAACAATAACATAACAATTATCTCATGTTTCTTCAGTGCTCATACTGTGAAAGAATATGTGTCTGTGTTCATTTGTAATTTGTACATTGAGATGTATCTGAGCCTTCATCTGTAAAAAAAAAATATATATATATATATATGTCCGTCTCTGTTCTGAATCTAATGTCCCTCTGAAGGAGGCATAGTCTGCAGTTTTCACTCAATAAAATGAAATGTTTCTTACCGGAGCACCAAGCACAGCCTTGAGTCTTCTTTATCAAGAGTTTTCCATTTTTAAGAGTGAGAGCAAGGTCATTGACCTGCAGTTCAAAGCCAATATGTGTTGTTTCGTGTTGCATGTAACAGTCCACAGCTTGGCTCACTGTATGTCTATCACATACAAGGCATTTGTGAGCGGTCCAATCAATGAGAGAGTGTTTGGGGGGCGTGAGGGAGGGTAATTTTACTGCTTGAGTATTTGCCTGCTCTGTGGGAACCCGTGTGCAATACTACCCAACTGTCACATGCACAGTGCAAGTTGTCGGGCCGTGGCTTGGAAGAGCGTACTGGAGCGTACGGAAGGGGTGACCTAATGGTGACCTTTCTTATGGCTGGTAATAGTACACTGTGATAATCATCCTCTCTCTCTCTCCCTCCCATCTCGGTCTGTCTCTTTCTGTGCAGTGTTTGTGAGCCATGTTGCGATCACTGCTCGGAGAGGAGAAAGCGCTTGTTCTTGCAAGATCCAGCAACCTGCCGGTGCTCCTGCAAGCACACAGATGAATACTGTAAAGATCGCCAGCTAGAGCTCAACGAGAGGACCTGCAAGTAAGTTGTTATTTGGATTATTGAGCCACATGGACATTTTAAGTAGGAAAAACTCATTCAAAACCATATGGCGGGGGGATTGGAAAAACATAAAACCGCTGTTCATTTCCGCCGTGTATTGGTCAGGTATTTTGCGTACTTTATTAAGGGCATTAATGCCGTTATTGTTGTTGCCCAATCGATTTAAGATGTGTCCTATAAAGTTAATTTTGATAAGACTATGGAAGGGGAAATGAACACATGTTGCTGGCTTGGGTAGGAAAACGCATTAAATATAAGATGTAACTTTTTGTAATATATCATGAGAACCATTGAATGAGGATATGTGGACCTTGTCACATCTCAAGTCTATCGACAATAATTAAGGCGCGATTATCCCAAATAACAGGCATATTAAAACAACCGTTCAACATAATTTAGCAATATTAGAAATAGATCACATGATTTTTCCATGCGAGAGGCGTGGCTCATAGTGACGAAACCAAAGATAATGATCAACCGACTCTGCAGTTCCAGAGAAATTCACAATTACCTTAAAACTATTATTCTAGTTTAATGGCCCGCAAGTTGACTCATCAGGCTCTCATCGGTGTTATTGACACTTTGGTCAACCGGCCCAGCAACACATTGCAATAGCAACTATCTGTGGAACATAGAGCAACAATAAGCTGCTAAAGAGCTAAAGAGCTAAAGAGCTAAAGAGCAAGATATTTCCGTCCCGAGTTATTGGAGACTAAAACATAGCGAAATGAGGTGGTGAGCATTTTACCTACATGTGTCAGGTAGAGGCAAAGATGACTCCAAATAAAAATAAATGTTGCTCCATGACTCCTAGTTGATGTGTAGTCAACTGACAGCGAACACCTTTGTCGTATTAACTTTAAACGATGATAATATATCAGTGTTGTGTACACTGCGTAGTTCTACTGCCCCATGTGGCCAGAAAAGAAATTGCTGAGTTTTGTGATCAAGTTATATAAGCTAGGGGGATACTGTAGTAGCTAGCATGAATGATATTGTGACTTTAGCTTTCTATTTGTTTATGCGTGTTTATCTTTGAGAAAGAGGCCAAAGGATATGTCTATGGACAACTTGTATTTGTTCTTGTTCTGATAAGCGTTTAATCTGTCCCTCTTGTTTAGATGTGACAAGCCAAGGAGATGAGAGGTGGCAGCACCAGATGTACAAGATGAAGGAATATTCTAGATATTTCACAGCACAGCACTTTGACCTTTGAACCGTAAGCTCTTCTTTTCTGTGGAAAGCATTCCCCTTGGACTGTCTTGAGAGTGAACAATAAGAAAGACTGAACTGAAGTTTCCTCCCACCGTGTATCTGTGTGTATATAGACCATGAAAAAAAAAGAAGAAGAAAAACAAAAAAAAAGAGTACAGAATTGTTATGCTGCTACAAAAACAAATAACTACCCATCATTTGACAAAATGTGGTTTTGCATTTCTAACAGGCTTGTGATGCAGGTGTCGTCTTGTTGTCAATTCATTGTATGCAATTACTTCACTGGATATGAGTCTCTACTGTGGTTGTGTGTCAGTCGTAAAAATTGCAAAACCTCTCAATTTAAGATATATTTAACTGCTAAAACATCGAGTGAGGCTGACGAAGACATGGGAGCGCACTCTTCTTTCAAGAATGATGGATGGATTTTCATTGGTCGATTTCTACTTTTGCTTTTGGAGTATAAACAGCAGGACAACCGGGACAGTTGAATCCGTCTTTACGTGACAATGCAGGACTGACATGGACTTACGCAATGTCACCATTGCGATCAGCCTGCAGAAGAAGAGACTCCGGAGTGCCATATACTTTTAAAGGGATACTGGTTGTTAATATAGCATCTACTGTTTTGCTATGTCCGACATGAAAACCACTGTAAACATCCTATACTGTAGTTTGATTCCATTTGAAAAAACTGTGCCTCGCAAAAATGTACTGAGAAATCTTCCGAGTGCTTTCTTAAATTATTTTTTTGTTTCCTTTTTCAGGAGAGGGGATTGTCAAAGTAGTTTTGTTAGTTGTTAAAGTCAAAACAGAACCCATTGATTACATATCTTCATCTCTGAACTTGTACATACTTAATATCCCTTTATGCCTTAGTCCATTCTAGATAATTTATAAAGTTATAGATAAGAGTATTTTTCAGTATTCAGTCTTTTACCCATATTTAATTTGGTCTATTTATATATGCAGTGTTATGTACCAGTGGCTGTCCTATCTCTCCCCATGTGTAAGGTCACTGATGGCTTCTCTCAGCATGGAGCCTCTCTGCGCTTTTCTACGAAACCAACTAAAAAAAACAAGTCGAAAAACGATTTGTTAACATTCCCTAAATGGATCATTTGTACTGGTGTACCGATGACGTCTCCTCTGGATTGTTTCAACCCCTCTTATCTAAGGGTGTGGGTGCTGTGTAGGATTTTAACATGCTGTGCGTTTGTGAAAATGTGTGTGTATGAGTGTGTGTTCGCGTGCATTTGCCAATGCGCAACATCTGTATGGAGGTAGCGGACCTGTGTTATGTCCGTCCTGCAAGACGTAAATATACGAATAAACTACTGCTAGCAGCTCCGCATACACTACCACGACAACACCACCGTTTTAAATTTGGATAACAATCTGCATCCTGTCATAGAGCCCTCATTATTAGTTCTCTTTGTCTCTCCTTCACTATTAACATGTTTTCTGTGTCTATGTAAAACAGTAAAGCATATTTATTTTCAAATTATATTGTTTTTTATATAAAATAAGGAAAAGGTTGCTGTGTTGTGAATGCTGTGTTTTCAACAGGGTTTAACAAGGCAACATGAGTTGTCCATGTTTCTTTGTGCAGCAAGCTGACACACACACACACACACACACACACACACATATATATATATATATATATATATATATATATATATATATATATATATATATATAAATAATTAAGAATCCCTGCAGAATGTAATCTGATAGAAAATAGAAAAGAGAAATAAATAAGAACTTCCCGTATGCTTTAAGTGACAGACAGACAGATATTCAGCCGTATGAATAAAATTGCACTTTGGAGCAGTGTGCAGTAATTTCCTAGGTTAAAAAAAGAATGACGTTTTTAGAAGCATTGGTGGAAACAACCACAACTATTATTAAAGGAAAAGTGAACTATACGAGTTTAGTTAGGCTTTTATAGTTTTGGAAAGTTTTGAAAATGTATTAAAAAACAAATAAAATGTGTTTTTGCACAGTTATGGGCAGGGTACCTGGAAGTTGTTCTCGGATAAGCCTTCAAATCTAATTCAGAACAGTCAGTCTTTTGTAAGAGATAGTTGGTCTCATGTAATGCCTTGGCATGGTTAAAGTTAAGGTAAGAATACGGTTGGGACAGGGTTAGGGTTAGGACTGGTTCTCAACTAACTCCAATTTAAACCCTGTGTGCCATCATCAGCCACATAACTATCAACAACAAGTCAACCTGAGCGTAGGAGGGGAGGATGGATCAATCAATCGATGGATGGGTCAAACAAACACAGGACTTTCCCCTCTTTGTGGCCTGTATGAAAAAAGCCTTCATTTACTTATTTCGACATACAATTTTTGACGTTACTTACCTCTCCTTCTTAACACCAGTTAAGTAACAATCGTACTTATTTGACTTAAAACGTCTTTATTTTACCCGCAACAACGATCTTTTCCTTAACCTAATCAGGTTTTACTGTTGCAAGAACCTGAACAAATACCTTTGGTGCTCTTGTGAACCTAAAAACAAAACAAAATCCACATTGGAAGTTTCATTGCAGAGGGACACCGACTCAGCGTCGGTATTTAATGAGTTAGGAGGGCGAACATATTGCCACTGATGCAGAGGACTCAAGCAAAAATGTTGATCCTGGCTCAAGGTATGATGCAACCAAATCTAAGAAACAGACTGGCAGGTGGCCATCAACTAAACTATCTCCATGCGTGGCGAATGAGACGACATGGCATTTGCATTATTAAACTAGAACGGGCATATCACAAGATTGGGCATTGAATTATGAACATTTTGGCATTAGTTGCATGCCGATTGGATAGATATGGTAAAAAGAAGATGTTGACCTTTTCATGACCTTGACCTTGACCTTTCACCCAATCGATCCCAAAATCTAATCAAATGGTCCCCGGATAAAAAACAATCATCCCACCAAATTTCATGCGATTCGGTTTAATACTTTTTGAGTTGGGCGAAGTAACACTTATACAAATAAATAAATGAATAAATACACGGCGATCAAAACATAACCTTTCGAAGGTAATAATATAACATTATAATTTATCCACCAAAAAACTTTTAGCGGACGGGTAACGGAACATTTTGCCGCTATTAGCATATAGCTGTAGCATGGCCGTAAAACTCATCGTGAAGACATTTTTTTACTTATGGGAAATGTTGCCGGAATTTCAACACTTTCCGTGTGTATTGTACCACACACTCGATACCTGTAACCTCCGAGTGAAGACAGCCTCTGCTTTACCAGATCATCTGGTCACCTGTTCCCTTTTAGTTCATCTGGGAAAACAAAGAGCGGTTTTAGCTAACGGGGCCCGGGATTAGCGACCTTCTCAGTGACACTGAGCTCCTGGACCGAGTCTAACCCTTGTGAATGTCGATTAACTGGAGGTTTGTGGATTTTTGGCCGTGTTTGTTTTGAAACTCGCTCCCTCTTATCCCCATTGCTTGCTGCTTCCTGCTGGATTAGCTCCTGCATGGCGCTAATGCTCTGCTGCGCTCTCCCTGACTCATGCTCTTTATGTGCATACCTAAATATAAAGCACACCATATAATCCTTGCAAATTGCGGGGCCCCCTTCACTGGGCAAAACACCCCGAAGAATGTCATAAACCGTCTAATCTGTTATTTACCGGCAACCCAGAAACCAGCGAGCAAAGCTAGCTAAACTGAAATTGATTTAACATCAGATTGGATGGTTTAGGATGTTGACATGTAAAAAAACATCAAAGAGAGGGTGATCATTAGTTTGTTTTGACTGTGTGATGACACCAAATAAGCATATATTTAGAAAAAGAGGCTTTAAGACATACAACATATCTAATTGTAGTTAATTAATGGTTAAAGGAAACCCAACCCGCTTTTAGAAACCCCCGACATTAACAGACATTCAAGGGGTTGTTATTTCTCTAATGTATAAACATCCAATGTGATTCTTCAAGCCCATGAGAACAGTGAAATTAAGAAGAACATTCATCACTATATTATGTAACCTTTAAAAACATATTCTGACCCTTTAGGAGGGGGGGGGACATCCTTCATGGTGCATATGAGAGATTGAATCACCAGTGGCAAGCAGTATGTCAACTTGGTGTTTGTGTGTGTGTGGGTGTGTGTGTGTGTGTGTGTGTGTGTGTGTGTGTGTGTGTGTGTGTGTGTGTGTGTTTGTGTGTGTGTGTAAAGTCTACTTTTCTTTCAATTGCAATTTAAGTCCTATAATTCCTGGACTCCGATGTGGACACAAGTGGAAGACAATAAAAAGAATAGGGTGGGAAACCGTGATTCATGATGCATCATCGTGTTCTTATCGAGGTTAAGTCGAGTTGAATGTAATCAGTCACATGCAACGGTGTAACGTTTAAAACAAATAAGCACGCAGGTCGTGACACATTTTCAATAATTGTACTTTGAGATTTTGGACATTTAATGATATAAGACCAGGTGTGTTGGCTTTTAATGAAAATAAACCGATAAACTAAATAAAGACAGCGTTAGGCGAACACAGACTCTGCTCTCAACCTATGGAAAAGGTACTCAAAGTCGCCATCTATTAGTAAAAGTGAAGACGGCAAAGAAGTGTCACGAGGAATCCTGGCTGATACCGCGTGCTGAAACGATCTCCGCATTACATCAACGGAGGATCGGATTGCCAAGGGTGTACGATTCCCTGCCTCTCTCCGGCCCAAAAGGAAGGGCATCCTCACACCCCGATTGGCCAAGAGGGGAAATGCGCCAAGCTGATCTCAATTTGTAATTAGTAGCCAGTCGCCCACGTGTCAAACAGGTGATCTGAATTACCCTCCAATCACTTCAGAAGGATTGTGACGTACGTCCAAATTGTAATGTGTGGGGGGGGGAGGATAATGTACCGCTTCTGTGACCCCGTTTACACAATGGGAAAACATATATTTTCATGCGTTTCGGCCTTTTATTTACACAAAAACAGAGGTTTTATCACGGAAAACGATCATTTCTAAAAAAAACTTTGGCCAAAGTGGAGATTTCTGAAAACTCTGTTTTTGTGTTTGTGTGTGAACGAGGTCAAACAGAGTTTTAGGTTGTCAAACGTCACAGTGTGCGACTAAAGATGCTTCACGTCATGTGAGCGTCCTATGGGATGTATGCGGACGCCGTATTTATGCGGGTTTATATAAACAGAAACTTTTGTGAAAACGACCTTGTGTGTACAACGTTATTTTTGAAAACGGAGGGGCAGAAATATTTGTTTCTGTAAATACGGCTATGTGTAAATGTGGCCTGTGGTGTCTTCTCAATGATCTGGGTCTAGGGTATTTTTGTCTTTGATTTATAACAATTATAAGCAGAAGGATGTAGTTCAAAAGTACAATAATGGCCGCAGGTGTGATTAGACCTGAGATAGGCGACGTGCGGCCGGGCAGGTAAATGACTTCCCACTGCTGACGTGTAATCCAATAGAAACCACGACTCGGCAAAAAGAAAAATCCCTGTTGGCTGTCCGCAGTGTAGTCAGGCGTGATATGTGCTCGCTCACACGTAGTACGTCTTAAAGGCTTCCGATCTATATTTACCCACGTTTTTACGACTGATTGTGACACTGAAAAGTGTTCTCCATGAGTCATGGGGCAGGAAACCAAAGAGGGAGGGAAGGAGGGAGGGAATGAGAATAAGACTTAAAATCAGTTTAAAGAGGGATCAGTGGAGCATGGTGGAAAAGAGACTAATTGAGCCGAAGGGGGAGAATTAAAGAGGATAAAAAAAATGGGATGGAGGAGAGCGTGATTGAGAAGGGATAAGGTGGAGCACCGAGGGGGGGTGGGGGGGGGGGTTGCATTCGGGTCCCCCTCATTCATGTGTGGGATAGTTTGTTGGTGATAACATGAATATAAAAGGAGCGAAACATGCAGAGGAAACCTAATACGGGGCTGTCATATTTTCTCCTGATCCATTTAATAACAGCAGATTTGCATAAAATGCCAAAACATCTGTGAAACATTTGCAGAATGGCTGAACCCACTCACCTCTCACATGGGTGTAGTCCAGCTTACATTCATTACCACAGCATTACCATTCACTGTGCATCTAATAATGTGTTTTTGTGTATTTATGTGTGTGTATTTGCAAATGGACCAGATTATTGATGTTATGGACCCCATAAAACTTGTCTTTTTGTTCAAATATGTTCTCCCTCTTACTGTCTCTCTCTCTCTCTCTCTCTCTCTCTATCTCTCTCTCTCTCTTTCTTTTTGGCCTATGTTTAAGTCTTCCTTTCAGCTTCAATAGAAAGTACAAGTTTGTGCACCTCTAAGCTCAGTAATTAAGAACCTATATTGTATTTTTTCAAATCGTACAAAAAACATGTGTTTTTTTTTCTTCAGTTTTTTCTTCTGACGTAATTATGTGATGTAATTCTTCTCAAAACTCTCCGGGCTTGAATCAATCTTCTCCGACGACTTTCAGGCAGGAAAGCGTATTTCCATAAAAATGTTAAACTAGTCATTGAAGTTTTGGGAACTCAGGCCAGTTTGTGATATTTAATCAATCCCCGCTTGCTCTTTGCACCCTGCCTCTGCTCAGTGAGGTGCTCAAGCTCAGGATCAGGAACAATCGTCTCTTGCTCTAAAACCCTGCAGGGCACTCACTTGAACCCAAATTATGCGATTGTGAGCCACTAGCAATGCCCTGTATCAGCTGTTTTGTAGTAAGTATTTTTTAAGCGATTTGTAGTTTGAAAATACTTCTGTTCATCTGGAGTGAGCAAGTGATGCGATCTGTGGGAATTACTGCAGATCAGGCAGGAAGGAGCTGGATTTGTGTTCTTTTGTATTTGGACAGGCCCAGCCTTGTTAGAGAAGGACTCGGGTGTTGAAAAGAATTGGCAGGAATATACAACTCCTGATCAACCACAAATTGCTCAAATTAAAGGTGTGGAAGCTAAAGACTTACGCTATCTTACGCCTTCGTTTGCCGAGAAATATACGATTTAAGGCTCAGGGATGCTGGCAAATGAGGACTTCAGGCTGATAAAATAATGTTCTCATTGTGAAACTTGAGTCTTATTATCCCAAAGTCCAAAAGAGACTTTTGACTGCATCTCTGTGCATGTGTGTGCATGCAAGTTATTGTTTGGCTTCTTATCAATCGAACTCCCTCTTCATTTATTACGTGTCAAAAAGTCTTCAGAGACCAATTATCAGAATCCAAACTGCCGCCCATCCTCTGCTATGTATCTCGATATTTTATTTGAATCTCTAAATACTATAAAATGTAACTATTTTATTATAGCCATTAGTGTAATTTAAAAAAAAATTGGGGGCGAAGAAGCTATAGGTATATATATATATAAATTATAATAATACATACAAATATTTTTATTATATTTTTATTATATATAAAAATAATATATATATATATATATATTATTTGTGGGTATATATATATATATATTATTTTAATATATATATATATATATATATATAATTTAATTGAATAAAGGCCCTTATTTTGAAGGGCTTATATAATTTATTTATTTTTATATGTGGTTTATTTCCATCTTTGGAAACATAGCGTTTTATTAGAAATTGCTGATTTCA
The DNA here is from genome assembly GCA_036178185.1 of Liparis tanakae. Classification (NCBI taxonomy): domain Eukaryota; kingdom Metazoa; phylum Chordata; class Actinopteri; order Perciformes; family Liparidae; genus Liparis; species Liparis tanakae. The sequence goes on along the minus strand of CM070101.1, from coordinate 15,421,401 downwards.
GAAGAAGTATGAAGATGACTATAAATAACAATCTGCTTGGCTTTGTTTTGATTAAGAAAATGTACTTTCTACATACACCCCATTTCTATACAGCATCTTCCTCCACAGTGTAAACATTTAGCTTTTCTCCCACATATACTGAAAATCTAACGTCCCCACCCACCGTCACATTTGACCCTGTGCGTCGACTCCTTCACAAGGTGCTTAGTAGAAACATAGAAGTGATGAATGATGGGATGTTTATCTCTTATCTGTCATCCGGATCTGCTTGGAAAGGTAACCAAAAAAGAGGTTTGACATTTCCCAGATTTTCCGTCGTGTCTGACAGCATTTGATACGGCCACGTCACGAGAGTGCAGCGTCTGCTGCAGTCATTTGGTCAAAGTTGATGCCTACCCTCCCTTTAAGCCTACTATTTTCATCCCACTCCATCCGTCCTCTGTATATGACTCTAAATATCACTCCCTCAGGGCAGACACAGGGACGCTTTTTTTTTCTTCTTCTTCTTCTGAGACCACAACAAACTTTGACCGGAACATTTCGCTGGCATCCGCTGCCCAAGACAATAAACATGAGTTTTCTCATGATGAACCACGCTCCTGTGCCTCTGGCGTTCTGCACTTACTGGACAGCAGTTCACAGATAGTTCACTGTACTGATATATAGTTCACCACAGTGATGTCTAACCTGACGACTGGAACAGGCTATGCAGTACCTCAGCTAATTTATAATAAATATATTAAATATTCCACTACTTTTTTCTTTCTTTTTACCAGAAAGATGCTAAACCAAAAGTTATTTATAAACACAGTAAAACATTTAAATAAGCTAAAGTAACAGTTGAAATAGTATGCTGAATATTATGTTATATTATTATTTATTATAAAGTTAACAAAAATAGTTGGAATAGTTAGCCAACAGTATAAGCAAATAAATAAATAGATGGTTGAATCTTGGGCTAAAGGTAATTGATTAATAGTTAGCGAGAAATTATATAAACGGATGAAATAGTAATGGAAAAACAGTTAGCTACAAATGATTTAGAAACAGTTGAAAAAGACAACTAAAGGAATAGATTAATGGTTGAAATATATATTATCTAACAGTAATTTATAAACAATTCAAATTACCATAAAAGATAAGAAGTTGAAAAAGTTAAACCTTAACAATCTTGAATATATTCAGTCACACTATTTATTCATGTTAACTAATCACACACGTGATGATATTTATTGTGTTAAAATAGTTTTTTAATATGCACAGAGTAGTGGAAAAAGAAGGCTGGGAGCGGGATTAGCAACACGAAATGATCCATTAAGTCAGGCTGCTGCTTCAAACAAATGATCTACCGGTACACGAGCGACCCGTGATTAATGACCGCTTTTAAAAGCGTCAGACGCCGTCATGTGTACGGCGGCGAGCGGCCATGCCTCTCAGCCGTGCCTCGCCATTTCACCGTCCACGCTGCCCAGTGGTGCTGCTAATTAGCCGCGGCTAATGCTGCTAATGTGTAGCGCCGAGACGCGGTGTCCAGGAGCAGGAGATATTTCTGAGAGATTAGCGGTTGGGGGTCAGTTAAAGATGAGATTAAGACATTCCCTGCATGTTCTCTGCGAAATCGGCCTATTTCTGACAACTTAAATCATTTACATAGGATTAGTTTCACTTTTTTTTGCTCCGGTTTGACGATTCCATCAACTTGCATGAGAGGGGGAAGTTACACGATTACTTAAAGTCATGCGGTCAAGTGTCTGGTAGAAGTGATGATTTATGTCTAAAATGAAATGTAACGTTCTCGTTCTATCAATGGAAGATCGTGTCCAGGTCTCTATGACCCCGATAGCCAGTAATGCAAAGACTGTGTGTGTGTGTGTGTGTGTGTGTGTGTGTGTGTGTGTGTGTGTGTGTGTGTGTGTGTGAGTGTGTGTGTATTTGTGTTGTCATCCTGATTATGCACACTGTATTTTTACTATGTAATTGGTTTATGCACAACATCTATAGCACTAAAAGAGAGATCCACCTTGCGTCATCCGGTATCTTTTGGGGGTTTTCTCTTATCTAAATCAGGGTCAAAGGATACAGGCTGGATGACCTCAGCTATAAAGATATATGTGTTCTTTGTTCCTGTATCGCCACAAAACACACCACACCTAACTTTACAAATGTTCTCCTCCCTCTTGTATGGAAATAAATTAAAACGTAGATTAAAAAACAATTAAAAGCAGCAAGTTCAAATTCACAATTTAACCCGAACCTTGTTGAGACTCGCTTCCCATATTGTGTGACCTTGTCACATTACGTTGCCATGTTTTGATCATACAGTATATTGCCTATACATTAGGGTTATAATCTTAACCTTGAAGTGGATTAGGTGTAATCGTCTTACTGTGCTATACTTAAGGATTACATCACATACATGGGTTGATAGCTACTGCCAAATCCGGTCAAGCGCCCCCATCATTCAAACTGTGCCAACGCAGAAGGCCCTCTGCTGCTCCTGACCCGCCGTCTCCAGAGACACACACACACACACACACACACACACACACACACACACACACACACACACCTGCGTCACGGGGACCGCCACTGCATGAGAGGCCCCCCCGTTGCAAAAACATCTGGACCACGGGTCCAGCTGCTGAGCTGCTTCACCAAGTGAACTGTTGCAACATGCGACCGGCTGTTGCATCACGGTGGGTGGGCATCCGAGAGTAAACTGTTGCATCACAGGAATCGACTCGGGGCTAGACCTGTTAACTGGAAACCTAGCATGCCCGAATGACATATGTTGCTATGGTTACCTGCAGTTTAACAGCTGTAATTTGAACTAAAAACTGGGCCTGTGTGTGATACCTGTCAGCCAATGAGAATGTCTCCATATCAGATGTATAGTTTAACCTGTGATGCTAGTCATGTAATACTTGTGTTAGTTTTTTTATGTTATGACATCATCCATCTGGTTTCTGTTTTTCTTATGTAAAGTGCTTTTGGGTACTTTTTAAAAGAAGCATTTTAACATTAAATGGACTTCAGAAGAGGAGTTTTTTTTGCCTTATTTTTTCTATTTATAGTGTTAGAGAGAATGACGGCATTATTGGTTTATAACGTAATGTTGCAAACCAATAATGCCAAGAGTCTTAGCAAAGTGACATTGCTGTTGGATACTAACACAGCAATGTCACTGCAGCAGTCTTTTTGCTATCCGATACCCACAGCACGGCTACTATTTCAACATTCAGAGCATCGGTTTATTCAGCAAATGCCCCAAATTGATGTTCGTGTGACTCAGCTCTCTGCTTGGCTGTACGTATCAATTATGACTCTCATCCATCACGGACACATCAAGGAGGAGGTTTGACGTGGTTATAGAGCCTCAAAGTCCAGAGATGGAGGCAGTCAAGGTTGTCGGATGGCTTTCTAAAACTGATGTTGTTTAATCTGGGCGACTTGTTGCTGCTTCTAGCCGTGAGGTGTCATGAAACCCTCGTCATACAGTTCTGCATTGTGAACGCACGTCGTTGTGAACTTGTGAAACATATCCCCCAAAAAAATTTCAGGTTGGACGACTTCTCTAATGCTCTATATTCGCAGGCTTGCCAACAACTGTCTGGTAGGCTCAAGCTCAAGGACAGGCAGATAAGAGCACACACACACACACACACACACACACACACACACACACACCCACACACACACACGCACACACAGGTTTCTAAAACTAAATCAAATATTTATCAAATTCAGGGAAACGTTAGAAAGGAATGAAACATGGCCTCAAATATATACTCCTACTTGAGAGAGTATAATTCATGCGCTATTCTTTCAGAGTTTCCATTCTATATGTCAGCTGCTCTTCATCTTATCCTGAGGGAGTACGCATGTACACGCTTTACCTTTAGTACGGGGAGGCTCAGTGATAACACACTCCCATTAATAATGTATGTCAGGTGCTGTGCCTGTAAGCAACCTGTCAACACTCCGGCGAGCCCTAATGGGATTTCACTTCCTGCAGTGTGTACACAGACTGTATAAACAATGTTAAATCAGGTGGAGATGAAAGCCGGGAGCCTAATCTTAACTCCTTCTATGCCGGGCGGGGGAGATATCATGAGAAAAAACGGTAACAGCGCAGTGGATTTTAATAAAGCAAGAACCCTCCTTTGCCTGGACATGAACTCGTCGACTCGTCGGTCATCGCTGCAACACATTACACTGTCTCTCCCTCTCAAATCTCCCGTTCCTCCTCCTCCTACTCCTCCTCACCCGCCCACCCCCTTAAAGTGTATCTCATTTTAGCATCGGCTATCTGTAAGCCAAGAGCCGCCTTGTCACCAGATCCCCGAGTCCCGCAGAGTTCTCGGGAATGGCATGTGTTCCCGATTGGCGGCTTGACGTCGGCTGACCGCACGACTACACACACCGGGGGTGGTGGTGGTGGTGGTGGTGGTGTGTGTGTGTGGGGGGGGGGGGGTATTTCTAGGGGCCGAGGTGGGTGAGCCACGGCTCTTAGTGGTTCGTCAAGAAGTTAGAAAAGGTCAGGCCGGGATCCACCGAGGGAGAGTCCTCCGAAGCCGCTGTATCAAACAGGTGCACGCAGTCTTGTGACGTTACTTATTTCTTTCTTTTTTCTGGACAACCCCCCCACCCCCCCTAACCCTAACCCCCCTCCTTTTACTTCTTCTTCTAACACCTCTGCACATTGATAATGTCAATGTCGCCGCTCGGGTTTCAGAAGGAGAGCGGCCCAGGGGGGAGAGACGGACGTTTCTTTGGCAGCCTCTGGTCCGTGTGTGCGGGCGGCCGTGGCGCCCACGTCTGCGCTGTAGGTTTTTTTTATGTGCGGGCGGCGTACATCACACCGGCGCTCGCAGATGCAAACTTTTTTTTTTTTTGCACAAGAGCCGGATATATAAAAAGAAAGAAAGGCACAGGATTTATAGCTCCGTCTCCGTGAGACTGTGCCACATAATGTTACTGGGAGCGGCGACATTAAGAGGGAATATACAGCGAAAGGTCAAGGTGAGACCAGAGCAGGGACATGAAATTGAATCATCACCATTACTCCGGTTCTCTCCTTCTTTATTATTTTATTTCCCTCTTTAATGACCGAGTAAAAACACATCTTTTTTTTGTTGTTGGTCTGAGTCATCCCCGGGTTGATCTTCTGTCCATCCTTGAACGCACTTGTTCCAAGGACTTCTCTGTTTACTGTTCTGCTTTTGCTCCTCTGTTCCTTATCTGTCTCCACCGCACAGCAATAATTCAATTTCTCCATCCTTCTCTCAACCTCTCCAAAGCTCACTCTCCATTAGCGTTCGACCCACGACCTTTCATTTTGAGTTCATGTCCTTTTTTAGATGACGAAGACGTGCGTTCAATATGGCGTCCAAGTGGATCTGGCGCGGAAAAAAGTCTGGTTCCTTAAGCCACATAACGACATGTCTGAGAACGCCGTTGTTTTGAAATATCTAAACAACTATTTAATGGAAGCCTTTCGTGACTTTTCATCCAGCCACGCATTTCAACAAATCCACATTTTGCCAACCGTTCCCATCGGCCTCAGCCGTACTTTGTGTTTGCTGCCGTTCCAGGAGCTAAAACACATCTTTTTATGTCATTTCCTCACCTTTTGAATAGATTTTTATGAAGTCGCACTATAAGAATGTGTCTCCATCTCCTCCTCCTTGATCTACGACAGCTGGCCCGCTGTTTTTTTTTACACATTCTGGTTGAAATGAGATTTTTATAGCTTGAGAAAAAAGTTTTGCACATTGGGGATTGCACTTACCCCACATCCACATCCCCACATCCCCACATCCACATCCCCACATCCACATCCCCAACCCGCTTTCTCCTGCAGACAGTGGCATGACCAGGCAGGAACAAAGATATGCGCACTCACACGCATACACTGACACACAGAGGTAACCCAGTAATTAGGGGTACTGTAATTGCGACTTTGCATTGTAAACTGGCGGGGCAGTGTTGCCAGGGACGGTTTGTTGACTGTGGGTTTATGACGGGGAACTTAAATGGTATGTGTTTATCTACATTCTGCAGTGGTGAGAGCTGCCGTCTGAAATATCCACCAGCGTCTCCGTAATGGAGTTGGCTGAGGCGGCGGGGTTCCGTGGTCGTCATCGTTATCGTCACGGTAACCGGAATCTGATGTATGGCGGTGGGATGTCGGACGCGGATATTAAATTGTGTCACGCGCAGGAGTTTCTTTTTGTTGTGTAATGTGTCGGCTCCTCTCGGCGGTAATGGCAGGTTGTGTATGTTATATGTGGTTTAAGTGCCTTCCGCAAATTGCTCGGGTTAAGTTAAGACAACTTTATGGGGACAAACAGCTGGTCCCCCACTGGGAAAACGTTTTGGGGGTTTATTGGTTAAGATGTAGGTTAAAAGAGAGGCGGTGCTCGTCATTGGGCATGTAGCGGGTCGGCCTAAATGTAACACTGAGCAAGGTTAATGCCAGAAGTAGTGGACAGAAACTATAAAACTTCTGACTGTGTGGTTACTTCATGTAACTGGGCCCTTAAAAAAGCTTTGAAAGTAACACAAAACAAACCGTAAAAGTCCTGTTGGTAGGTTTGTTGTACTTTATATTATCTGTTTCATCAATTATTCGTATAGGGTTCATTTTTTAACCCTATACCTTCTGGATAAAGGTTAATGAAATGTGTAAATGCAAAAGTTTGATACGTCATATTTGAAGAAATACTATACATTGCAATGTTGTCATTTAGCAAAAAACAAATTCTCCTGGGAAGTATTGTAATTCAGTGTGTGTGTGTGTGTGTGTGTGTGTGTGTGTGTTTGTTTGTTTATGCCTCATATTTATAGAAATACTATACATTGCAATGTTGTCAGTTAGCAAAAACCAAAGTCTACTGGGAAGTATTGTAATTCAGTGTGTGTGTGTGTGTGTGTGTGTGTGTGTGTGTGTGTGTGTGTGTGTGTGTGTCTCCATGCATCAGATCATAATCATATTCTCTTATTCCCTCTTACATTCCCTCACACAAGAACAATAAATCCTCCCACAACAATATTTCCATTTCAGCCGCACCAAATCATATTCATGAAAGTAGTCGCACATTTCCAAACTATTATTCCTTTTCGGGTCATTCTCAACTTCAAATTCCAATGTCCCAAATGTTCCATTGGGTTCACATGAATGGCAGATCAGCAGATTTCATTTCCCGCCCCGCTCTGAAATTAACAATGGCTGCTTTTCAGGACTTCAAAGTGCTCGAGGGGGTGAGAACGGCCAATTGGGTTGCATAAAATATCAAGGTGAGAGATTAGGGCTTATCGGAGAGATTTCCTTTGAGGGGGGAAAAAAGTCTCGAGTGGCTACTGCTGGACCGAACAGCAATAAAGTCTGAGAGAGGTCCATGTGTTGCAACCGGGTCAGAGGGTCAGCTTCTGGTGATTTATGGGCTCATATGGAAGAACATCTATTCATGTTGTCCTCTACTTCGTGAAATCTCTACCTGTTTTTTAAATGTGTGACTTCTGCCACTCTGTTCCTGTGTGTTTAACCTAAGGTAACCTCCCACCTGCAGAGCTTTGACTTTCCAGGAAACCACCGTTTCACCCAGTCGTCATACACTTTTGATTACCGCAGCGGAGAGAAAACAAAGAGAGAAAAATTATCTCGAAACTGCATTACCGCTGTGATGGGTTGAGTTTCCAGTGTGATTCAAGGTCGGCTAAAAACTGACGTGGAGGTTTATCTCCATGGGTTGTGTGTGAGGGGAATGCACCCGAGTTATTGGGGATCAGATCCCCCCCCCCTCCCCCCTCCCCCACCGTGGGTCAGGCAATACCCTACCGCCACCCAGTGGTCACAGGGAAAATGCAAATGACCTTGGAGGTCATATCAATGCCGACACCCAGTGGAATTTATATGATAAAACAAAACAAAAACATACTCTCGCAAATATTTTTGACATTTTTCTTTTATTGTGAATCATATTATTAAAAACTTGGCCTGATATTGCCATTTTTAATCTAAGGTTGCGGAAGAGTTCTCAATTTGACATTCGGAGCAATAATATAGCGGCAAACAAATATAATCTATGTACGGATACAGAGGAGTACTGTCTACCTGAGAGCAGAACGGAGTCGTTGTGTGTGTCGTAGAGCTTCTCTTCTGCCTTGTTTACATATCTATGCCGGCTGTGCATGCCTCTTAGTGCATGTGAGCTCACCACACTCGCTAGCTAACGGCCGCCTCCCTGCAATGCAACTCCTACCCCCCTGAAAGCTCCAATAGCTTAATTTTGTGAAGGTCTCTAAAACCACAAGACAATTATTTTATCACTTGCAATCGTCCCTTAAATGTATTTTCAAAGCACACCGATGCCCTGTTTCATTATTCAGACTGTAACAATCGTGGAATATGCCTAAATATGAACTATTGATAAACTCTGTCAGATTCCTTGAATGTATTTTAACTCTAAATATGTCCTTCTGTACACATTACATCTATTGCATCTGTCCATCCTGGAGAGGGATCCTCCTCTGTTGCTCTCCTGAAGGTTGAATTGAATTGAATTGAATTGAATTGAACAATTCAATTCAGTTCAGTTTATTTGTGTAGCCCAATTTCACAAATGACGAATTAGTCTCGGAGTGCTTTACAATCTGTACACATAGACATCCCTGTCCCAAAATATCACATCGGACCAGGAAAAACTCCCAAATAACCCTTCAGGGGGAAAAAAGGGAAGAAACCTTCAGGAGACATTTTATTCGCAAATATAAATAGTGACACCGCGTGACACGTTGTTTTTTTCCGCTGAAAATGACACATTCCTCTAGAAGCGGAACAGGTTGCGGAGAGACAGCCAGTCTTCATGTCTATTTGTGGACCTAAATGGAGACCCCCCCCCCCCCCCCCCCACCCCACCCTGTGGACCTCATCGCTCCTCTTGGATACCAGGACGGGAATGAGAAGAAGCCGAGTCCCGTGTCTCGGGGGTTTGAGTGTCTTTGTGCTTGAGCGTCCCGTGAGCCGGTTGCGGGGCAGAGTTATTGTGTCGCGTGGTTGTGCGAGTGGTCTAATTGTTAATTGGGGAGGTGGTTACAGCTGGTGTGGACATTGGACTTTGGTTTTTAAATCTCAGCTGTCACCATGTTGAAGGCCGTGAAGATCCGAGAGACGTGCCGTCAAGTTCCTGTTTAGCCCCTTGAGAGGAATTCATGACCGTGTACCAGAGTGCTGGTTCTGACCGGATCAACCGGAACAATCTGACAGTGTTTTCCATCAGTGTCTGTGCGGCAGTCAATGAACAGCGAGGTATTGCGCACCTGTCTGAAACCGTGCTACCGTGAGTCCTTCGCGATGCCCCCGCGTGTCAACGTTCACGCATAACTACAACTTGACCCCGAGACTCTTCTGACACTATGACACAGGGCGAGGGACCTTTTTTTTTTATCGTCACCATTTCGACAAGTAGCTCTTTTATCTTTAATCGCTGCACACAAAGCCCTGACTGTGCTCACTTTATGGACTGGAGCAACGGCTCAGAGATGATGTGAACCTTGCTGACTGGTGGAATAAAAAGGTGGGCTCCCTGGGGGCAAGTCCGTATCATTCCCAGTGGTGCCAGAAGGACTCTGGTCGGGCCGTGTCAGTACAGCAGGTGCTTTCTGCACCCTGAACTCTGTTTCTCACCAACACTGCAAGTCAGTGATTATGACCGAGATTATGGATTTCGGGCAGAAGCGCTTCGTGCTGTCACTCTGACTGCAAACAGTACGCAGCTGTAAAGACTCAAAGTCTTTACACCTCTTCAGGCGTCGTCACCGTATAGAGAGACTCGCACAACAGCCGATTAAGGCCACACACTCATTTAGCCTATAGACACACACACACACACACACACTCACACACACACACACACACACACACTCCATTAGACTAAACTGTGGCCAGGCCCCGTAGTTAATGTTTAGACTCACTATGCCTGCAGATATACGCAGCAGGCGGCGGGGACGCTGGGCTGAAGGTCAGCACCACACGTGCTGTTTGATCTTTTCCAGCCGACAGCGAGACAAATGACACGAATAAAAAGGCCGTGGGGGGGGGCGCAGCGTTTTTACGTAAAAGAGACACAATCACCTCAGAAGAAGTAGGTCATTGAGTTGTGATATATCCACAAGAACCGGATATTCAGGCGTGCGCGTGCATGCGTGTGTGTGTGTGTTGCCTAGCAAAGTAATAAGGTATTCATTCTCTCCAATTCATACTGACACGATGTTCCAGCGTGGGGTACATTGTACAGCTGCAGAATGGACTGATTATGCTGATTAACCAGTAACCCAAAATGTTGTGTTTTCAGTTTAAAAACAAAACCTTTTCTCTTCAGGTAATATAATCTGTTTTTCAGTCATCTTGTAGTCAATGCAGCTGATATATAAACTGTTCAAACGTTTGAAGTCACTTAGAAATGTCCTTCTTTTTCAAAGTAAAGCCATGTTTTTTTCAATGAAGATAACATTAAAATAATCAGAAATACACTTAATAAATGACTGTTCTCTGGTTTTTAATGAAATCTTTCCAAAGGTGTATGTATAGAGGCCCATCTCCAGTGTTCTAATGGTACATTTTATTATCGCCTTAGAAGACTAACGGAGGGTTAGAAAACCCATGAAAACCCTTTTTTGATAGCCCAGTTGAAAACAGTTATGCTGGTGAGAGAAGCTATAAAACTGGCCTTCCTTTGAGCGTCAAGTTTGAAGAACAAAATTATTATTTCAAAAAAATTCCCATTATTTCTAACCTTGTCAATGTCATGATTATATTTTATATTCATTTGAAAAAATAAACGTGAGTTTTCATGAACAAAAAAAAAAATTGTCTGGGTGACCCTCTGTGAGGCTCCACACAACAGTGCTTTGATCTAAATGCCAACATAGTGTTGGCATTTAATATTGACCATGCTCACGTCCTAATATAGAGTGTTAACACGCTAACACTTCCTGATCAGCACTCAACAAAAATCACAGCTGAGGTTGAAGATTTTTTTTATTCATTTTTGTGCAAATAAATAATATTTTGACGCTTGGAATTTCGACCTCATCGACAAGATCAGAGGCGGTCGCCAAAGTCGTTGTGATTCGTCGCCTGGGAACCATAAATATTGTAGCATGCTAGCGAGGTTAATAAGCCTCGATGTGGTTGAGCAGGACTTTGACAATGAAGCATGTTCAGCGTTGCAGAAATTCATGAGCAGAAATCGAACCACGGATGTTTCACGGGTATAAATAAAGATGCCATTAACCCCATGCAGTGTTCAGGGCAGCTTTACATTGGTACGACTCTACGACCCAGTGACAGATCGACAGACAGTCTGTCCAGCCGAGGGACGAGAGCTAACAATCGCCCCGGTAAGCCAGAGAATCCAGATGTATGAAAAAGGTCACGCTGATAAGACACCCAAAAATAGCACAGAAGATCCTGCACATGGTTACGGGCCAAACTGAAGGTTACGCAAAGCATCGTCGACCGATCACGTCTATTTTTAAGGGTTACCCCGCCACCCATGACTCCTTTTTGCAAACTAATGTTGTCAGTCAAGGATTTGACAGCGGTGACCCTCGTCACATGCCAAATAACTCCACCTGCTCTTTCCAGACCTTTCCAACCATTCTCCTTGAGGCCAAATCCTGCTGCTGTGTTGGCTGCGCTGTGCTCTGCTCCGGGCCCTGGTGAAAGGGAAGATGGGGGTGGGGGGTAGGGGGGACGGGAGGGGGGGGGGGGGGGGGTTGTTCTGGTGCCCAGAAAGGCTTTGGGATCTGACACCGAAAAAAGAAGACAGGGAATGCAGCGGAACACAAAGGGATACAGAGAGAGGGAACGGGGTGACCACACACACACACACACACACACACACACACACACACACACACACACAGAACGCACAGATATACAGCACGTCTGCTTGCAGGAAGGTGACTGTGTGAGATCCAGGATATAGAGAATGTGTGTGTGTCTGTGTGTGTACAGGGGATGAGAGAGAGAGAGAAAATGAGACGAGTGTGTGTGAAAAGACGGGAAAGGCAGATTATAGAGTGAAAGGGAAAGAATGAGACAGTGTGAGCGCGAGCTGCATTGACTTTGACCCACTCGGGCTGCCAGTAAGCAGACAGCTGACAGTCTGGCCGCTTGCCTGCGAACCCAACGCCTCTGCAACGTGCAGCCTGCCTCGTACGCAGCAGCGACGTGGAAACAGTTACCAGGCGCGTCTGTTCTCACCGAGTCGACAGCAGCCACTGGTGGACACATCCAGACACTCATTCATAAAACCACAATTGCATCAGGGGGAAGTTTGCTGGTAAACCTACGTCCAAAAAAACTTGGAGGTATGAATCGCTCATATTTTTCTCCCAAGTCATGTAAGTTTCTCTTGGTGATGAGTAAATGTTATCGCGTCACAATTTCGCCATCGAGCACATCGGTTTTCAAAATTCCCATATTTCCACATGTATGTCTTTTTCAATATGCATACACAGCCTCACTCCAGCTGAAACAACAGCGTCGCCACGCAGCCGGCAGGGCCTCCTCTGACGGGACAGGCCGTCTAGGGCATGAACAGGGCCGTCCAGCAGACAGTCCAAACCCAAATCAATTTAATGCCCCAGTACTTTTGGATAAAAGGAGAAATCAGACGGCGAGTCTGCAGCAAGGACACTGTCCTCTGCTTCATGGGCCACAGAGTCAGAAGAGGAAACTCTGTGTGATGGAAAAGCAGTTGTGGTGATAATACATGAGCAAGTACAAATTAGGAGGGGAAGAACATCAATGCTGCACTGAGAGAGGCAACGGAGGTCATGCAACCGGTTACATAATACCTTACAGAACTTCCATGTTTGCTTCATTTAAAACATGAGTCTCTGGTCTGGACCTGGAAATCTACAGGAACGGGAATAAACCCACGCTTGATACTACAAACCTGAGTAAAAAAGTGACGTGGAAGAGAGATGTCAGGATGGTCGCCACGTTCCTTCTCCCTTGCATTTATGTTGGCTAAGGATAAATGAAAAATGAATATGAAAAAAAAAAATCTAATTGTGGAGGACCAGGAATATTGTTTCATACTTTTTAACCATATAATCGTATTGTGCAAAGAAATGTTTAATTCCAGTGACTGCACTCAGATAGCCTCAACCATAGATAATTAAACCAATTTTCTTTTTTCTTATTTAAACATTTTCACCGCTAACTTCATAGAGCAGAAAGCAGCCTCTGCAGCTTTAGGCTCCAGGAACTCACATGATTGATGTGTGCCAGAGCTAGTCACATATTAAATGTATTCATTAAAGGTTGAGTTATTAAACCCGGCCCTTATATAACGCAGAATCATGTGAGGGGATGTAATGCAGTCGGATTGAAGGTTGAAACCATGTGGGGGGTCAAACCTAAAGACATGGTGACCGTTGAATACACAAACAGTGAATAAAACCCACTCCGCTTTAGATCAGACGTCGAGATGATGACGTCATGACTCGTCAACCAGGCGGGCGGCACGAGGAGAGAGGGATGTATGTCACCGAGATGAGCCGAGGAGCACAGGGCCAGTGTGTGTGTGTGTGTGTGTGTGTGTGTGTGTGTGTGTGTGTGCTCATTCACTGTAAGGCAGCACCTTAGAGTGTGTGCGGCCTCCTTTGAGACCTAATAGCGTGTGCATGTTCTGACCTATATGCAAAGCCCTGTGTATCATATCGCCCCCCCCTGCCCGGTCCCCCCTCCTCCGAGTTGGATTTTAGAGGCGTGAGGCAGAGAGCGTGACTAGCAGCGTGACAACAACGGCGTGTGTGTGTGTGTGGGTCCAGAAGAAGGGGAGGATCAACCCCAGATTTGAATCCGGGGTGCTGGTGTTGGGTACAAAGACTGGAGTGGCGACTGTGTGCCTCTGCAGCTGTGGGCCTACGTGAGCGCTGGCAGGAACGCTCTCGTTTCTTCGTCACACCCCCTTCCTTTCCTTGCTCGTTCCCTTACTCTCTCCCTCTCTCATCTCTCCCACACTACTCCCTTCCATTGCTCATTCTTACCTTCTTCTAATAGACTTCTGGCAGCCCCCTGGGCTCCTTTGCTCAAATCCTGCATGCTCAATTCTTCTCCTTTTTTTCTCCATCAAAACTCCCTCACTCCTCTCCCACGTCATGTTCCCAAACGGCGGGGACCTTGACGGTGCTCGATGTGTGGCGTTCGGCCAGCCAACGGATATCTGAGACGAATGAAAGGGAAAGACAGGAAGGCAAAGATAATCTTTCCCACGCACACACACACACACACACACACACATGCGCGCGCACACACAGACATACACACAGCTGATCTTGCCTGAAATGACCTAGAAGGAATATGTGTGTGTGTGTGTGTGTGTGTGTGTGTGTGTGTGTGTGTGTACCGCAAAGCAAGTTTACTCGTGTCATACATACGCACACGCAGTAGAATGAATGCCGGTGCACACACTCATGTGACAACCTCATTTATCTTGAGACTGTGTGTAAACACGGGGCTTTAAGGCCAAGGTCAGAGGTGATACGCTCTGCACAGGATTGAGCAAAAGGACACAAGGAGGAGGGATAGGGAGGAATGAAGATGAGGAGGTAGACAGAATACAGGGAAGAACCAATAGATGGTGGATAAAGGAGAGAGTTTAAAAGAGTTTATACATTGTTGTTCAATTCAAAATGGGAGAGAGTGATGCCAGAGGGCATCAAATCATAACAGAGAGATAAAGGCCTGAGCTGAATCGGCTGACTGTCCTTGTGCTGCTCAGCAGGTGCATTTTTTGGCAGCGTGGCCGTGTGGTCACAGCCACTCGGCCTGAAGAACAGCGCTGACCTCTGCTGGCTGCATGTGGATGTGGGCCTGTGTTTCGGGTTGGCTCCATTATGTAAAACAAGCTATGAGTTATGAGTTTCCACATAAAGACGTCATCAACCACTCCTCAAATTGCATTTGGACTATGTGTGTTAGCCATTGAGGGCTGAGGATGAAAGCGGGGTCCATGTCTGCAATAAATCGGTACGTTGCTGTAAAAGACGAGGCAGTGATTGGCGACCATAGAACCGTAAAAACTAACTCAAAAAGTAGTAGTTTTATGCTGAGTTCCGATAACAAAGTGAATAACTGTCTGGACTTTAGCGTTAGCATTTTATGAACCTGGGAAGTTATTAAAAGAGGAACTAAGACCATGTAGGTCACACCCTAATGAACTGATGTCTGGCTCTCCTACTTTTTTACAGTATGGGAGAACTTCTTTCTAAAAGTCTTCCGGCAGCAAAGTGTTTTTGCGTGTACATTTATTTATTTAGAAGTCCTGAAGAACACAAGTAATATCTGGAGCAGCATTTTTAGTCAAATGAGATAAATCTCAAATAAATGACAAATACGCTGGGAAAAAAACAACGTTGCCTGAGGAACCAAATCATTTATTTCAGTAAAAATTAAAAATGCATAATTCACAGAATCATTTCTTATAAAATCTTCATTTCTTTAACACTCATGTCCAGAGCTTTTATTATCCTGAGGGATACAACATCCAGATCTTCAAAGGCTGAAACCAATTCCCTTTTAATAAACATTAAGACAAACTAGCATCATATATGCCTTTATTTTCCTTGTTTTGTCTTAATGGATCAGCTTCCTTAAATTGTTTCAATAAGAGCAGAGCGGCGCAGATTTCTGAGTCTTAGTGCTGATCTACGATCAGTTCTTCAGCTCAGAGATACACATTCACATCTGCTCTCATAAAGCACAGAAACACTTACATTGGGTGCTTCTCCAATTTAATCGAGTGTGTATGTATTGGACATTTTCACTCGATCAATATTGATACTGCAAGTGTAGAATTGTAGGAAATGGCTCAACAATTTCAGATTAGTGACATATGCAGACGCAAAATGGCTGCTCCCTTGAGACGTAAACAGTTGACGCTTCGGAAGCGGTGATGTGACTATCGTGCGATACCGTGTGACGAGGTCGGCGAGCGATCAGAGGAAGACGGGAGGAAAGGCGTTTTCGCCATCGTTGCCGAACGCAGATCCCTGGCGTCGGCCACCTTTATAGAACTGCCGGAAGTTCCATTTGGCGGGCGCCGACACGTGCCACATGACCACGCCGGTGGGGTTCACGGACACCACGAAGCTGGTGGAGTCTTTCAGCGTCGTGGTCTTCTCGGTGAAGACGTCATAGATCTGAGGGAGGGAGACCACGTGATTCACCTGCAACACTCAGGTCTGTTTGAAGATTATGTCACAGGATCTTTATAGATGAATAAAATGAGATGATGATTATTATTGATTGTTTTCAGTAAGGGAGTCCATGTAACCTTGTGATACATGAGTGGTGATAAAGCTGTATGTGCTGGGATAAACGGCTAAAGTTATGATTTGCCAATGTGACAGTACAAAAATACAGTGCAGACATTCAAATTAGTTTTAGAAGAGACAGACAATGGGTGCTATTTATAGATGTAATGGCAGTAGTGGAGATGGAGATGGAGAATAACATGTATTTGGTTGTATCTGCATTTAAAACAAGTCTATGCATTGCAGGAATAATTGGAAAACGTCAAAGGCTGAAGATGAGTCAGAGCCGGGGTTGGGGTGGAACCTGCATAAAAACCATCTGCATAAAAATGTATATTAGAGCGTGAAAAATATTGTAATTTAAATAGTAAGGGACCAAGAATATGACCCTGTGGAACCCCATTTCTGATGCTATGTATAGATGTAATGGCAGTAGTGGAGGTGAAGGTGGAGAATGAAATGTACTTGGTTGTATATTTAAATAGTAAGGGACCAAGGATATGACCCTGTGGAACCCCGTTTCTGATGCACACCCTGTGGTTGTAATACATTCAGAGGTACTTCAAGTGTTACCTTATTAGGGATAGCAAGAGCTGGATGACAACAGACGAGGGAGGATGGAGATGTCGATTGAGTAGACGGGAAAATGTTTAAAGACACAGTACCATGTAGCTGCCAGCGGTGTAGTTGAGTTTTCCGAGGGTCGTCTGGTAGCGGTAGGGCATGTCGGTACGACGACTGAAGAACACCAACGCACTCGCATTGTTTGATAGTGGACGCCAGAACACGTTAATGTCGTTTTTCTCCTGGCAGAAAGAAGGGAAGATATGTATTATGTATTTTCTTCCATCATGATCACTTTTAAAAAGCTGCAAAACGTGGGGAAAAAGGTGTGTCACCTTTACAATGCGCCTTCCCTGGATGCCCATGGCGTCCTGGTTGATAGTGATGACCATTTTGTTCTGCAGGATGCTGCGGGCTCCGCTGCTGATGGTGCGCAGGTCATTGGACATGAAAAGTGGAGCGGCCATGATGGCCCACAGAGCCATCTGAGACCGGGACTGGTCCATGCTGAGGCCGAAGTCGCCCGCAATCAGCTGTGGAGGTCAGAATCACACAATCAAGGAAGAGCACATCAGAAAGCATACCTGTTGCACATTTTTTAACAAACTTGTGTTAATAATTAATAGTAAATATCGAATAACTGAATATCGTGTCAGTTGAACAGACCATATCTGGGTCGTTCCACTTTCCAGGTCCAGCTGCAGGTGCCAGGACCGCCTGGTTCTCAGAGAACCAGTCGATAATGTTCAGGACACTGTCCCAGGAGTCCTGGATGTCGCCATAGTTACGCCACAGGTTGCAGATCTCCCCCAACTGAGTGTAGTTCACCTGAAAAGCAAAAGTATCAACTGGATTTAGATTATTTAGAACATAGTCCTCGCGACAGAGGCTACTTCCACCAGGAAACACGTGTTCAATGTCAGGCCTAAAGCTCCAGGCGGATGACACCCTGTTCATACCTTAGGGGGCAGGCCTCCCTGGTAGGCCGGCCAACTGCAGGAGTAGCCAATGGGACGGCCCGTAGCGTTTAAGGCCTTTGACATGAGAGGGTAACCTGCCGGAGAGAGGAGCAAGAATCAAATCACGTCAGCAACGCCTCAATAAACACGTCGGAGCCACTTCCTCCGTTCTTACCCTTCGCTTGCTCCGTGGCATTCGAGTAGCAGCCGTCGAATTTAAACATGTCCACCTCCCAGTCGGCCAAGGTCTGGGCGTCTAACTCGATCTTGTCCAGCGTGGTGCCGGGGTACCCCCCGCAGGTGTGCGTGCCCATGTCCCCGTAGAGGCCCAGCTTGAGACCCCTGTCATGCATATAGCGTGCCAGCTTTTGGATGCCTCCTGGGAACCTGGCGGAGAGGCGGAGAGGTCATGAAATCAGGGCACAGTCTCGATGAACGGTACACGTTGGTATGATGTCACTCAAAGAGTGAAGCTCTGAATCAGAAACGCCTGCAGTACTTTGTTTGGAATGACGACTTCCTCTTTTTCCCGCCAAAATCCAGCAGTCTTTATCAAATGCTGATGCTGCATGTAACAGCAAACACCGCAGACAAGTGAAACTACTGACTACGACCGTTTCTGCGAGTCACGGGACTGTCGCATTGTGATGACCTGGTTTAATTGTTTTATTAGACGACACCGATTATCCTTTCTACTCTGTGAGCGTGGGGGTGGGGTTGTCGATTTGTACCGCTCCGTTACCGTTTCGGGTCGGCCTGCAGCCGGCCCTGCTCATCTCTCTTCATGGAGGACCAGCAGTCGTCTATGTTCACGTAGACGTAGCCAAGTTCCCTCCAGCCGTCCTCTGACAGCCGGTCCGCCATGTCGATGAACAGGTTCTCACTGGAGGGAAGACAGAAATGTAAAACAAATAAGAGGTGGAACAGAGACTAAATGTGTGGATAGCAGATAATAAAAGGTGAAAGAAGCTAAAAGGTCACGGGGGCTTTCACAGTGTCACATTATCATTTTATAGATTGTTCTTGGAATACAAAAATATTCCTTATAACGGCATTAAAGTTTGATTTAAAAAATATCATTGCATACAGAGCAGTCTAACTACTTGATGTAGTACTGCTGTGTTGAATGAGGTGATATGTTTAAGAGTGCTTATTACTACTGTATTATTACTATAACGGTGATAAGAAAAAGTAAAAAAGAAAAAAGAAAATTTGGCAAATGAGTCTTTGAACCCTTTCACTAAAAGGAATATTATTCTAAATGATTTCTCAAAGTATACACACCTGATTTGTAATGTCTAGATGCTGAACAGGGCGTTGAGGCGTTGCATGGAAGGCCAGTTTAAAGTGGATTTTTTGGACTGGTTCATTTTCACCATTTGAACTAATTAGTGGGGGGTCTTAATCTTAACTATTAATATCTCTAACAGCAGAATCCACCCTGAGACGAAACACCTCTATCGAACTACGCCTACTTTCAAAGAAAAGTTGGGTGGACTCGCCTGATGCAGTTCTTGGGGTCGTGTGCACAGTCGATGTCACAGCGGAAGCGTTCCCATGCCAACCAGCCCATCGGAGGGACCCTCATCTCTCCGTTGTCGAGGGCAAAGGTCACGGCCGCGGAGAGCGCCGACACGAGCAGCACCGCCAAATGCATCCTGGAGAGGAGAGAGACGTCGAGGCTTCGTGTGAAAGGTGTTAGTTAAATGTGTTTACGTAACTCTGTAATGATTCTTTCTGGTCACATGACGTCTATTTTGCGGTCCATCCTGGAGAGAGATCCTCTCCTCTGTTGCTCTCCTCAAGGTTTCTTCCCTTTTTTCCCCCCGAGAACGTTTTCTTTCTGTTTTTTGGGGAGTTTTTCCTGATTTGATGTGGGGTCAAAGGTCAGGGATGTTATACGTGTACAGACCAAGTTTTGTCAAAAGGTACTAAAGTTTTGAGCGAACATGTACACCACTGAAATGATACTGTCACAAATGTCAATTAGTTTTATGAGCCGAAAGAGGCATTAAAAAACATTGTAGTACTTAGAGAGATAATTAATCATTCACAATACATGTATAAATTCTAAACAAAATAAATGGAAAAGGTGTTGATATAAATCACATTACAGTAGTTTGGGGAGAGTTTCAACTTCAAATTTACTCATTGGTCTTTTTGAGGTTAATTTTGTATTTGTGGTATAGGGCTATATGAAATAAAGTGAGTTGAATTAACTGTGCATTCATGTATGGTTATATAAAGTTGTGTGTCATTTGTTAAAACAGTTTTCTTTAAAAGCTTTATAATTAAACCACCTCATGAACATTTCAGTTTATTTTGAATCGCCCAAAATAACAAATTACAAATTAGCCTCAAAGGGCTTTATGATATGTACACATCCCTGTCCCAGGACCTCACATCGGATTAGGAAAAACTCCCCAGAAAAAACTAGGCAAAAACCCTTTCACAGGGAAAAAAGGGAAGAAGTCTTCAGAAGAGCAAAAGAGGAGAGGATCTCTTTCCAGGAGGACAGAAGCAATCGTCAACATGTCTCCTGGTGGGCATCTCAAAGCACACACACACACACACACACCCACACACACACACACACACACACACACACACACACACACACACACACACACACACACACACACACACACACACCTCCTGAGCGTCACCTGACTGGTAGTAATATGCAACAACCTGCCAGGTGACTTGTGCCGTAAACAGACGACTGAATCAGAGACCCGTGCTCATGACAAAGGACATCCGGGTCCTTCAACACGGCAGAAGGATTGTATTATTAATAACTGTAGCTTTAATGTATAATAAACAGTACCCAATAATGCATTTACTTAAACAGTATTTTTACAAACTATACAAATACAGAGTTTGCTGATTTACACTCATACGGCACACTTTAACATCGTGAACATATCATTGATTCTGAATATAAGTTATAATGCTATGTTACTTACTGAAATCCAGTGGTGTGCTGTTATAAACAGGAAGAGAGGCAGAAGAGGATGCGCTGCACAACTTCAAATCTGAGCTCCTATCTCCTTCTTCTGCTTCCTCGCTCTCTTCCTCTACTCCCTAGGCTTCTGCTTTTTATATTCTCCGGTGTCTTCCGTTTAACTCCACTCTAACCTTTAGACAAACCCCGTGATAGAAGACCTCTCCGGTCGAGTGTAAAGAAATAAAGTGAACCGCTCCGGTGGTAAACCTCAGTCACGTGACGCCGCTCAGTCAGCTGACTGCAGAGCAGGAAGTGGACGACCCGCGCGCGCCGCGTGCCATTCCTCTCCTTGGACCCTTTCTTTTTCAATCCTTTCCCTACTTTTTTATTTGTGAATAAATTCACATTACAGTGACAGAGAGCAACATTTACGTTTGTTATGGTCTTTAAAAAAGTAATGGTGGTACCTTATTTGATAACACACCATTGATAAAGTGGTTTTAAACAATTATATCATGTAGAAATTGTGTGTATTTGCAAAATTGTGCTGCATGAATGAGTCCTACAATCCAGAAAGTCGTCTCAAAGGACGCGGCTGCCAAACTGGAAAATTAATAATATATTTTTTGTAATGGGATTTTGGTTAGATGCCAGAAATAAGGCAATAATAGATGTTGCTTTATTTATATTTCAATGTCACTATGAATAAAGTGCTTTATTTTTAAGAGGGTTTTCTCATTTTAAAACCGTGTCCAGATAACGCCTTTGTAAAACTACGTAATATGTATTCTTTTTTAAATAAGCAACTTTTGACAAAACTTGATCCATTAAACATTGTGACGGCTACAATGTCGTCTTTAACTACTAAAAGTAAACAGTGACGCAATACAACACGTCTGTGTTTCACAGTGCAACTTTATTTAAGCGTTGGCCTTAAATAGTTTCAGATCAGCATGAAAATGACAATAATTGTCAAAAAGTATTGGTTCTGCAGTAAAACTGCTCCTGTGGTTGTTATGTAGCCTAATATGCATTTTATTTTTGTTTCTGTTTCTTAGAGAGGAGCTCCAACACAGCAGGAGTTCAGCAGGAGGTTATGTCAACCAGTTCAACCATTTTCATAGTATCACCTGATTGTATAATTAAAAAAGGAAAACCTTGAAACATGCATCAAACGATGTCCACTGGTTTATATGGTGGTTGTGAATGATTCATAAGTGACCTGTTAGCTATAAGCCTCTGTAAAAAAAACTTGCAAGATGAGGTGGAAAGAGTTCATCAAAATACATGCATGGATAATAATAATAATAATAATAATAATAATAATAATAATAATAATAATAATAATAATAATAATAACGTTTTTGGCATTTATTGCGCCTGGTTTAACTGAGGTGGTGCTGGATCATAGACCTCATGTTGGACACTGCCAGGAGGGGGAGGAGAAAACAACAACCGTGTGTCGGTGAGTTGCACTGAACTGCAGGTGGCGGCAATGCAACTGATTGAAGAAGCTGCCATACTGAGCAACAGAAGAAGAAAGTGAGCAAAGGTATTTACAAGGAGACATGGCAGGAACAAGTCTGGGTAAGACAACTCGACAGAAATACAGATGTTCACACAGCTGCTTCCAGACTTTAAAGTTGATATCTGGACAGGATATAAAAGCTGCAGCCATGCCTCTGAGTTGCTACTGGGAAGCTTCATGCAGTTTACCAACAGAGCATAGATAACTTTATAACTTTTATTTTTTATTTTTTTTGCAGAGAATCAGCAGCATTGACACAAGTGTATATTTAGTGAAATGTTCTATAGAAATGTTTTCTGTCTTTTCATAGTTCAGACAGATTTCCTTGTTTCCTGATTTCCTCGTTTTACCAAGTGCTTTCACTTTTCTCTTAAAGGGACAGTAGCAATAAGAGGAACACGCTGCTTATAAGAGAAGAAGAAGAAGAAGTAGAAGAAGTATTCAGAGAAGTAGCAATGCAATACCATAATACAAGTGTACTCCATTGCAAATAAAATTACACCGGTACTTACATATTCAAAGTAAGAGTACTCCTTATGCAAAATTGATTTTTAAAGTTATATACTTTATTACTTTTGGATTATTACTGATGTGTTAATATAAAAGCAGCAGTTTAATGTGGCCGGTGGAGATTCAGCCCCATTTGTGGGTATTTATATGTGGTTGGGAAGTTTTATCTATAACAAGATATAACACATTGTTCAATCTGATCATGTGTTTTGTGGAGTTCAAAAGTGCAATGTTTACACCTGAAATGGAGTACTTTGTGTGTTCAGTATGCTTGATAATAATAATGATTATTTGTGTAAATTATCGGGCTTTAAAGTGGAGGCATAAAGAAATAAAATCATCAAAATGAATTTGTGAAGAATAGAACAAAAGATAAAATAGAGCAAGATTAAGCCCAAAAAGCGGTGCATCCTAGATGTACCTGAATGCAACCCTGTACCATCCTTCCAGGAAAGCCCACATCTTTTAAACTCCAAGCCAGTTTTCTGCTAAATATGTGTACCGACAACTGGATTATTAACAGTTTTCACCTCCTGATTAGGACTAAATTCTCATTAGGTTCACAATAATATGAAAATGGAGCTGACATGGTGATTGTTCTAAAGTTGTAATACATGTGTTATTGTTATATTGTATCCCAGGTGGTGTTGGTGCAGCGACGACCATCCTCCAAAGTGCAGCGGCAGGTTTCGCTTTTGGAGAAGCTGCGTTATTTGCATTGGAGCCCTCGCTGACCGCAGATGGCGATCTGCTGAACGCCGCGACTCTGGCCGCGGGACGAGTCGGTTCCACGGGCGTCGGGGTCGTGGCGGCGTGCCTCGCCTTCACCTCGGTGCTCATCTCCCTCGGTAGCGGTTTCCTCCTCGCTGCCCTGACGCTGATGATGATGACCCGAGCTGGCGTGCGGGTGCCGTGGTTGGCGGAGGCCTCGACGGGAGCCTCCGTCGTGGCGGGCGCTCTCACTACCGGAGTGTTCGCCGGCGTCCTGCCGCCGTGGCTCTACCTCACGGCCCAAAGCGTCCTGGTCCTCGTGGTCTACTCGTACTCCAATATTAACGACATGACCACCGCTCTGTTGATCATCTTCACCACGCTCTACCTCTGCGTGCTTTACGGAAGAATGGGCGTCATGCTGGGACTCTTTGTCGCGGGGTTGACCATCTCTGTGCTCTGCGCCCTCCGGAAGGCTCTGACGGAGAGGATGACACAAAGAGCGAAATCCAAAACCGAGTGCCAACTTTTAGAGAGAATATTCTTCTACTCCGTCTTCGTGGGGGTCCTGGGCTTTGCGGTCGGCTTGGGGGCGGGCGAAGCGGGAGAGGGGTCTGAAGCGGAGGTGGTGCTGATGCTGCAGTCGGTCCTCTGGGTGGCCTTTCTGTCTGCCGGGCTGCTGGGAGCCGGCTTGGGAACAGTGGCCACGGCCGGGTTGGGCCCAGAGGTGGCGGGAAAGGTCAGCGTGGGGGCCTCTGTCATGACATCGCTATTCCTGAGGGCCATTCTGCAATCAAGCGCTTTTTTAGGGACTCGGAGCAACTTGGGGGGGATGCTGGGAGCAGCGGCAGCCGCGGGGGTGTCCCTCGGAGCCGCGAGCGTCGCGGCGAAGAATGCGTTCGGGACTCGAAATTGGACTTTGGCGGCTTTGGGCGCCGTGGTCGTCGGTACAATTCTGGCAACACGCGGCGTGGCGCTCAATGCGACGCTCCCGACGACAAGGGAAATGGTGACGATCGCCCTCGTTGCGGTCGGGTCGTTCTTTCTGGGCGCACCGAAGAGCCCGTTCAACACTCAGGTGAATCTACAGACGGGCCTCCTCACGGGGCACGAGCTAATTAAAGGCATCGGCATGGAGACGGTCACCGCGGCAGCGGCGCCGATCGGAGCCGGGGCGCTTGGGGCTGCGGCGCTGGGTACCGCGGCTCTGGGGAGGCTGGGCACTGTGGGAATTCTGGTGGCTATAGTGTTGGCTTTAGGAAGTGCTCTTAGTGGCATGATAGGGAAACCTCCGCGGACAACCGACGCCGACTGAGGCCGGAGTTCAGATCTCCGTCCGAACCCGAGGCCGAGCACTCCAGCTGTGCATGCAGAGTTTACAGATGTGTTTGCATGATTGCAAGCCTACACTGGCGTAACATTTATATTTTAAATGTGAGCCCATTTGCATCAGATTCTATTTTACATGAAAAGCTTGTTGAGTATTGTTATAATCGTATTATGAAGGCTGGCAGTGATGAATAAAGTAGATGATGAATGTTATCCAATTGCCTGTGTATTTATTTGCTATTTTCCAATATCTTTGTACTGATTACTGTAAAACAATAGAGGATGAGATACATCGGCAGCTGTTTAACACCGTCGCTGTGATGATGCCTTTTCCTCACTTCTTTGCACCAGCATTTCCACTATTCCCAAGACATGATCGCAAGGTGGCAGTTACTTTGGTTTCATCTTAGCAACAGTAACAGAGGACTTGCTGTTTAGAAAAGGGGGGATGGGAGGAGAGAGAGAGAGAGAGAGCAGTCGCTTAAAGATCATCATTAGGGTAGAGTACGTTGCAGAGATCTTACCGCAATTAAGAAAAACATGGATTTATGCATGAAAAAAGATGCTTCTCTTCATCTATATAAACTAATTTTACCCTCTCTGAAGAGATGATATGTTGCATTCAAATGGACATCCACCTGTGGCTCAGGGTGTTGTGGGTCATGACAGCAGCGAAGAAGAAGTGTTTCCCCTGAAACAACTGGGGGAGCTCCAAGCACGAGAAGCTCTACTTAATTTACTTTTTGAGGCTAATAATGACAATCTTGTCACAAGGTAATACTTTTAAAAGGTAAGCACTGTTTGTTTATGGATGGTGAAACTAGGATGTTATTCCTTTTTCTTTTGTTGCCAAAAATAAAATAAAAGTTTGTAAACAAAGTAAGTTAATGTAATTATCTCCAAAAGTTGCACAAAGATGGGACGCAGCAGCACTTTTTCGTGGATTCTGTCCTCGTTGCGCACTCCAGGACTAATGTGACAGTATGACTTCATGAGCCTTCATTAAGTGAACATGTCTGTGAACCGGGTCCACGCCACAGACCCGGGGCCGTCCACGGAGTACTCCGAGGACTTTTCCGTGCCCATTCCCAGTGATGCGGGACACGCGGCGGGTCGGTCGCGAGACGTCACCGTGCTCCAGTCCAGCTGCTGGCGCTGCCTGCCGCGCGCGGTGCGCCTCACCTTCGCGCCGGAATCGCTGGAGAGAATCTACCAGAACTACTTTCGCCGACAGAGACAAGAGAACCTGCTGGTGCTGGCGGCGTTCGCGGCTCTGTTCAACAGCTTCGTCATCCTCATGTGCGCGGTGGTGTACACGCGCGACAAACTGGCCATGGTGGTGGTCGCCGCGGTGGGGCTCGCCGCGGACATCGCGCTTTACGCGCTGTGCAGGCGGCGGATGCTGCCCGCGTCGCCGGTTTTACGCGGCGCGGTGCCGTACGTCCTGTGGCTGATGGTCACCGTCCACGTGCTGTGCTACCTGGGCCTGAACTACGAGCGTTTCCCGCAGGGCAGTGACGCCGCGGGCTGGCACGCGTTTTTCAGTTTCTGCAGCTTTCTGACGCTGCCGCTGGACCTGGTGCCGCTGCTGCTGCTCTCCGCCATCTCCTGCGGGATACACACGCTGGTGCTGGGGGTGACCGTGGCGCAGAGGTTCGAGGATGACCTGCAGGGGCCCATGTTGGTCAGACAGGTAAATATATGGCCCCTCAGTAAAGTGACGTGGGACAGAGCACCTGAGGACGAAAGAGGCCCACGGTGTGTGTGTGTGTGTGTGTGTGTGTGTGTGTGTGTGTGTGTGTGTGTGTGCGTGTGCGTGTGTGCGTGTGTGAGCGTGTGCGTGTGTTTGTGTATGTGTAGGTGTGTGTGTGTGTGTGTGTGTGGGTGGGTGGGTGTGCGTGTGCGTGTGTGCCTATATGTGTGGTTGGATGTATCCACACTTTATTTTAGGCAGTGGTCACAAGACAAAGCTGGTGGGAAACACTTTTTAGAGTTTTTTCTTTTTATTCACAAAAGAAATCGCAAATTACAAATGTGCTTCACATGGGTTTTAAACACATCCAACATCAATGTCCCAGGACCTCATCGGATCAGGAAAAACTTTCCCCCAAAAAAGACCTTTCAAAGGGAAACAACCTACAGAATAGCAACATAAATGCTAAATAATGATTATCTGGATGTAGGACGTGGGAAAGAGGTGAATAGATGACGGCTTTGGGTCACACTGCAAACAAAACAAAAATGTCATAACTTTGCCTGTAAGGAATGCAGCCCTTTGATTTGACCATACTTAGTTCCCCACAATGAAATGTATCACAGTAATGCCGCCATATATAGAAAGGGAATGTGGATCAATATTCATTCATTTTAAATTAATTTGACTATAATTAATCCAAATCAGTTTCCTTAAATGTATTTCATCAAACACATTCAATGTCAAAAATGTATGTCATGCCCCAAAAGTCAAATGTTATTTTGAGAAAGAAAAAAAAGTACATTTTGATAAAACAAGCGAATTTACACATTAATAAATTGATCTTGAAAAGAAAGGCGACAGAACTGTTCTGTGTCCCGTCTTCTTCAGAAAGGTCTCATCTCTTAAACTGTTTTCCAAACAGGTAGCTGAAAATATTTTGAGGATTCGTCCATCTTGTTAATCTAGAAGCTACAATAGAAAAAGATAATGTGCCAAATCTGAGAGTTGGCGAGTCGTTTCCCGTCGCCACAGAGAATTACAGACAGTGGAAACTAACAACCCCCATACATGTATACAAATGAAATATATAATACAAACACACCTCCTCTGACCCTCTCTTCAGCTCCTCGCCAACTGCATGCTGAACCTGTGCGCGGCCACGGTGGGCGTGATGTCGTACTACATGGCGGACAGGAAGTACAGGACAGCTTTTCTGGAGGCCCGTCAGTCACTCGGGGTCAAACTCACGCTGGAGGAGCAGAGCACCGAGCAGGTAAGTGAGACACACACCTTACCTAATGAGATAATACATTTCCTTATTTGGAGCAAACACTCACACACACACACACACACACACACACACACACACACAGAAGCACAAACACACTTGTGCAGCCGAACTCCCTGTGCTGCCTAATTACTGTGTGTTTTGCTCAGCTCGGAGCTAATACGTTGATTAGAGAGACTTGTTTCCACCGTCAGGGACACCATGAGGTCAGCTGGAGCTCTGTGACAACAGAACGAACCACATGTGTGGAAAGATATGATTTGATATTTTTAAAGCATCTCATTATCCCGTCTCATTAACCTCCATCCTTTAGTTTAGCTTTTTATATTTTACTCCTTTTTACAGCTGTTACCCGTTTCTATGATTTTTTAATTTTTTAATTTTTTTATTTAACCTTTATTTAGCCAGGCGAGACAGATTAAGAACAAATTCATTTTACAACTGTGGCCTGACAAGAGGCAAAACCTCTTGAGGGAAAGGAGACATAAATAAATAACAAATGAACACAGTTAAAAGGTGCCAAAGAGCTGAGTAACCGACATGCTAACAACCTGAGAAACAGCTGCATTTGTTCTTTAACAAGTCCGTGATCATGACTTTAAAGGCCGACTTGGAGACATAGCTCTGTAGTTGCAGTGATTTCTGGAGTTCATTCCAGGTTGTAGCTTCAGCAACATTAAACGTACACAAACCAAGTGCAGAGAAATTCTTAGGGACATTCAGCAAAATACAGTTAGCAGAGCGAGTTTTGTAAGCAGGGGATGAGATGTGCAACAGCTGACATCCTGTTTTCTCTACTAAATGAAACGGTTGTTTATTGTCAATTTTCATGTTAATTGTCTTAATTGATTTAATTGACTCGTATGTAAACTAGATGTAGAGCAGTATCATTTGTTTCTCTTGAATATCAGGGATGGAAGGTTTGCTCTCCAATGACATTTTAAATATACTGACAGTGACACTGGTACATTTCTCCAACCTTTATTTATATTTATTGAGCTCTATTATTGGATTTGCTCTCACCTTCCTCTCACTCTTTCCGAGATGTTCGCAATTTGTGGAAAAAAAGAGAGCAGACCTGTGAGAGTTGTTTATAGACAGGGTGGAAAAGATGGGGAATGATGGCGGATATGTAGATGAGGATAGAGAGACAAAAAGAGAATAGATATAATTCCCAAACTGCCTTCTGAGGGGGTGGAGGCTAGGTAGAAGACATGCAGGCCCAGCCAACCAGATGACAGGATATTTGCCTCAGTCATGCTATGCACACACACACACACACACACACACACGGGACACATGTATTCTTTCTGTCATCCCTGAATATGACAAAACTCAGCGTGTTTCGACTGTGTCTCCATACAGGAGGAGCTGTTGCTGTCCATACTGCCCAAACATATCGCTGATGAGATGCTGCAGGGCATGAAGACCCAGGCCAATCAGAACGAGGTCCAGCAGCAGCAGTTCAACACCATGTACATGTACCGCCACGAAAACGTCAGGTCGGGATGACAAAATCTGCTTCCTCTTTGCTGTGATGGAGTTTTGATGATTTCATTGTTACGAGGAGGCGTGTGCAGCTTGTTAAATGTCACATTGCAACCTCTTCCCTTCTGTTCCAGTATCCTGTTTGCTGACATCGTGGGCTTCACCCAGCTGTCCTCCACCTGTAGCGCCCAGGAGCTCGTAAAGCTGCTCAATGAACTGTTCGCCCGCTTCGATAAACTGGCAGACGTGAGTGACTCGGTTGTAGTTACGTGTGTTCATTGTACTCGCCATGTCTCTGGTAGACGCTGAGATAAATGGGATGATGCTATTGTAGATAAAGCAAATAGTGCCCTTTAGGATGGCCTTCCAGTAGAGAAAACAAGATGAATTGCCCCCTAGAATGTACTTCCAGGGGAGGAAACAGTATGAAGTTGTCCCTTGGATGCCCTTTCAGTGGAGAAAACCAGATAAAGTGGCATTGAGGATGCCCTTCCAGTGGAAAAAACAGGATGAAGTGGTTACTAGGATGTTCTTTCAGTGGAGAAAACGTGATGAAGTGCCTTACAGTGGGGAAAAACTGGATTATTGTGCCCAGTAAGATGCTTTTCCAGTGGAGAAAACAGGAAGAAGTCTCCTCTAGTTTTCTCTATGTTCTTGTTTCTATTCCTTAATTTGAATAAGACAATATCGTGTTGGCTATAGGTGTTTTATAGCTTTTATGTGGATATGTCATCGCCCATGGTATTACAATCATAATTCTGTTTTCTGTATTTATTTTGCGACGCTTCGTTTGTTTCTGGCTCTCTTGCAGGACCATCACCAACTGAGGATAAAGATCCTCGGAGACTGTTACTATTGTATCTGTGGTCTTCCTGACTTCAGGGACGACCACGCTGCCTGCTCCATAATGATGGGCCTCGCGATGGTGGACGCCATCTCGTGAGTAGTGGTTTTATTTTCAACCAAAAAATACAACATAAATATGACAAAAGAGTTTCAACAAAGACATGGAAAAGTCTCTTCCCTTTTTACCCGTGTTAAGGTTTATTTTTCTATTTTTGGGGAGATTTTGCTAATCCGGTCCAATGAATGGAGTAAAGGGAAGGGGTAGTGACGATGTAGAGTTGGTATCATGGTCAGTTTATTTAGATTTTTTCGTGCGTGAAACAAGAGAGAATCATTAAATATATATATATTTTTAAATTTTACAAATTTACACAAGAAAAAAAGGATGAAGGAAAGAAATTGAAGAGTTAGGAGAATGGAACGCATACCTTCGCATATCACAAGATTGGGCATTTGATTATGAAAATATTGGCATTAGTTGCATGACAATGGATAGAAATTGACTGTGCTATGGTAAAAAAAGGATTTCGACCTTTTCATGACCTTGACATTGACCTTTGACCCGATCAATCCCAAAATGAAGATCGATTTATGGTAAAAAAAAAAGAAGAGTTTGACCTTTTCTTGACCTTTGACCAGATCGATCCCAAAATCTAATCAAATGGTCCGCGGATAATAACCAATCATTTCACCAAATCGAATGCCATTCGGTTAAATACTTTTTGAGTTATGCGAGTAACACGCATACAAATAAATAAATAAATAAATACACAGCGATCAAAACATAACCTTCCGCATTTTCAATGCGGAAGGTTATGAAGAAACCACGGCGTTCCTCCGCCTTCTTCCTGCAGGTACGTGCGAGAGAAGACTAAAACGGAGGTGGACATGCGCGTGGGCGTCCACTCGGGCACCGTGCTGGGAGGAGTGCTCGGCCAGAAGAGGTGGCAGTTTGACGTCTGGTCCACCGACGTCACCGTGGCCAATAAGATGGAGTCCGGGGGGATTCCTGGGTGAGAGAGAACGCCTCATTACACCGCCATCCAATTCTCTTGTGCACTTTATTACAAAGATGTGTGTGTGCTCCACAGGAGGGTGCACATTTCCCAGACCACCAAGGACAGTCTGAGCGGGGAGTTTGAGTTGGAGCTGGGCGACGGAGGAGGGCGCTGCGAGTACCTGCTGGAGAAAGGCATCGACACGTACTTAGTCCTGGTGCCCAAGCCGGAGGCGAGCGGGCTCAGTGGAAACGTAAGCTACAACTTTCTTTCAAAGGAATTAGGGTTTTATTCATCAAGAGCGTTGTTTATTTTTGATCATTCGTTTTTTAACTCACTAACCCAGACGTCGCTCAAATCAAAAGTCCACACAACTACGTTAAATATAGAATTTTGTTCTGTTTTTATAGAGAAATCTATTACTTTTTCATTTGTATTTTTAGGCAATAGCCTTGGCTGGAGGCATTATGTTTTGGGATTGTCGATCCGGACGTGTTTTGCTTCAAATTTGGAAAAAACTTGCACCTTTTACTCGATGATGAACTGCTTAGAACTTGATACTCAATAATTAATTATGCTAATTAAGACAATTGCGTTGGACAGACAAGGATGTAAACTGCATTGAACCGGGAGGTGATCATTCTAGTTATTTTAATCACATTAACATGTTTTCCATGCTTCTCTGCAACCCAGAAAACAGGAATTTTGTCCAACAGAAATTCAAAGCAGTTAATCAACACGACAGCAACCAATGGGAGAGCAGCTTCAGCCCAATCCACTCAGTCCAAACAGGAGGTACATCATAATAAATGTCTTTATGAAATAAACTATAAATTCTGGTCTTTTCATGAGTATATTCATAAAATGAGTGTATTGATACCCGTACAGACAAACATGGACATATTTCTCCATTCCATTAAATGCACAGAGATTAACTGAAAACTGAGAGCATGTTAATCTTACCGACCCAATCTGTCTCTCCACGTTGACACCATCAGAGGAATAATCTGGCCGAGGAGCAAGTGATCAACAGACGGCTGCAGCAGGAGCTGCTGGAAAGAGAAACCCAGCAGATGTGAGAAAATCAGACGGCGGGGGGGGGAAGAAAAGATCGCAAAAGAAAACAGAAACAGAAATCGATGATATCAAAGTTCTAGCTTTGTGTGTAGTTCCTGAGGGATAACTTCTCTCCGCGTTGCTCGCAGCCTGAAGGATCACCAGATCAACCCTCTGTCGCTGCGCTTTGTGGACGTGAAGCTGGAGGAGCACTACTCCTCGGAGAAGGAGAAGCGGAGCGGAGCGGCCTTCTGCTGCTGCATCATAGTGCTCTTCTTCATTACCGCCATGGAGGTGTTCATCGACCCGCTGTGAGCTCACGTGTATTACTTTGTCACAGGTTACATATAATAACACACACACACACACACACATGCGTTTAAGTGCTCCTCAGACATCTGTGAGTGTATGGATCAGTCGTGTCTCAGGTGGACTGAAGGTGTGTGTTCCTGTTCCAGGTTGGCTGTGAACTACGTGACTCTCGCCATCGGAGAGGTGTTGCTGCTCATCCTCACGATGTGCTCCCTGGCTGCCATCTTTCCCAGGGTGAGGAAAGATGGGAAACTCCTACATATTGAATTTGTCCATTTCTTCATCTTTTTTGGAGCTTGAAAACAACTCCGTTAACCTCCGATGCCGACGTAAACGGTCGAAAAGGGGCCAGACTAACACAGAAAAGCTGTCATGCGGCTTAAAGGCATACACGCATTTGTAAAATTGTATATTTGATGCGAGAATGATGGAATCTCACGAGGTAAAACGTGTCTGTCGTCCGCAGATGTTCTCCAAGAGGATGGTGTCTTTCTCAATGTGGATCGATCGCACGCGGTGGGCCAGAAACACGTGGGCCATGGCGGCCATATTCGTTCTTACGATGGCTGTGATCGCCGACATGGTACGAATGTTATTACTCTCTTATGTTGTGAGCATGTGTGTGTGTGTGTGTGTGTGTGTGTGTGTGTGTGTAACACACACAGACACACACGTTTTAGAACACAAAAGCAAAATTAATTTTCATATCGCAAGAAAACTATATATATATATATATATATATATATATATATATATAGTCATTTCACCCAAATCCAGTGTGTGTGTATGTGTGTGTGTGTGTGTGTGCATGTAACAGATGCTGTACTCACACATTTTATAACACAAAAGCAAAATTCATTTTCATATCGCAAAACAACTATATATATATATCGTCATGTCACCCAAACCTAGTGTGTGTGTGTGTAACAGATGCTTTACTCACACGTTTTATAACACAAAAGCAAAATACATTTTCATATCGCAAAAAAACTATATATATATTGTCATTTCACCCAAACTCAGTTTGTGTGTGTGTGTGTGTGTGTGTGTGCGTCTTTTCATCTGTGTGTCTCCGCTTTGTCCTCATCAAACCATCCCCGCCTTTCATGTCTCTGACTACACGTTCCCGGTGGGGTCCATTAGCTGTCTGTCTCGCTGCCTGCTGGCTCATTTGTTGGGTCCCACCGGGAGCCGCCTGGTGCACACACACCGCCGCCTTCACGCTCCGACAAGAATAGAGGACGCTGAAGCGAACGTTCATCCCTCTGTCTCGGCTGCCATGTCGAGGTGACGGGCACAGGGGGACGATAATGGCTGGGATAAAAAAAAAATAGTGGTACTCATCCCATCCTAACAGGTTGATTGTGAATAGATAGTTCAAACCGTGTTCCCTAAATGCTGCAGCATCACACACATCGTTCTCTGTCCTAGTTTCTCACACCTGTGGAACAGGTTTTAAGTGAACGTGACTCTTCATGCCCTTCCTCCCCGATATGGCAGCTGAGCTGCGTTCCGCCGTCCCTCCGAGTCTTCAACGGCACGTCGGGCCCCGTGCTGGAGTCCCTCGGATACCGAGGCTGCGCGGAGAATCCAAAGCACTACAGCTTCATGGCTGTGATGTCGCTCATCGCCACCGCCATGCTGGTGCAGGTCAGCCACCTAATCAAGCTGGGCCTCATGGTGCTGGTCGTCACGGCCAACGGAGCTGTCAATATCTACAGCTGGCGGGACTTATATGACCTGTATGACTACATACAGTTTGACTCATACAGGTGAGAAACAAGTCAAGCAGAATGTGGCTTTTTCATGTCATTTTATTTAAAATGCTTGGATAAACAAGCCAGGAAATAACGATTATGCTATATCTAGTCGTCGTTGTTTATAAAATACAGTTCTAATACGTTATCCTGCCTGTTTCTAGAACATCAATAGTGCCGTCCAAGTACCTCATGACTATGATGATCATCGTCATGATGATTGGTTTCTACCTCTTCGCCCGCCATGTGAGTCACTGTCTCCTACACACTGGATCACACCGCTGACCCCCTGCATGTGCATATAACAAATCACCTCTTGCCAGAAACTAGTGCAATAACTGCAATAACTATCACTGTACATATTCACATTCACATTCATACTTACACTATGTTGATCTGCACTTCACACATTTCATTTACACTACACACACGTTGCATTTTGCACACTGTCTATATCTTATTTTATTTTACACTGCTGTATTTGCACATATGGTGTGTATATATATATATATATATATATATATATATATATATATATATATATATATATATATATATTATTTTATTTTGTATTTTATATTTCACTTTTTATACTTTATGCACAGTCACTGTTTCTTTCTTATATTTATATTTTATTCTCGTGGGTTTAGTTTATTGGTGCTACTGTGTCGACAAATTTCCCCTTGGGGATTAATAAAGTATATATCTATCTAGCTATCTATCTTAACCACAGCACAGCTTCAATCATCACACAACGTTTCCTCCCTCTGTGATGTGTGTGTGTGTGTGTGTGTGTGTGTGTGTGTGTGTGTGTGTGTGTGTGTGTGTGTGTGTGTGTGTGTGTGTGTGTGTGTGTGTGTGTGTGTGTGTGTGTGTGTGCAGTTGGAGCTTCAGTCCAGGAAGCTGTTCCTGTGGAAGATGGGTGTTCACGACCAGAAGGAGCGGGTGTTCGAGATGAGACGCTGGAACGAAGCGCTGGTCACCAACATGCTGCCGGAGCACGTGGCCAAACACTTCCTGGGCTCTAAAAAGAGAGACGAGGTGCATGAGACAGCGTCTGCCTGGTTACAGTAGGATCTAGGAATGTGGGTGACAGTGAGGAAAAGAAATATGAGGAATGAGGAGGAGGAAGGTCACGATACTGTTCAAAGGCCATCACAATGCAATGTGTTGCATATCAGCGCCATCTTCTGGTGTAATTCAAAATTACAAATCAATGCTCTCCTCTGGTTTTATAATCTGTGAAGAAGAAGAAAGAAAAAGAAAAATAGCAATATTTCCTCAAAGCAAACTAACATGCCATTTGTCATCTGTAGGACCTGTACAGCCAGTCGTACAATGAGACCGGTGTGATGTTTGCTTCCATCCCCAACTTCTCTGACTTCTACACCGAAGAGAGCATCAACAACGGAGGCCTCGAGTGCCTCAGGATCCTCAATGAGATCATCTCCGACTTCGACAGCGTGAGTCCCGGCTGCGTTAGTGCGGCTTGTAGTCGACACGTCAAGACACAGCTTCTCGGCTATCAAAACCACCCGACTGCTAACTGATGCGCTCGTCTTCCACCAGTTACTAGACAGGGATGAGTTCCGCTTCATCACCAAGATCAAGACGATAGGCAGCACCTACATGGCCGCGTCGGGACTCACCCCAGAGAGCAACACAAACGAGTACAGCAACCGCAAGGTACGTACACAACTTATGTGTTATGAAAATACCTCGTAGCAGGTATGACAATCGGATGTACTGGTGAGGATGATAGAGACGGTGGAGGTTGTGCTGTTGCTCCACAGCCGGAGGACCAGTCAGTGATCGAGCGCTGGCAGCACCTCGCTGACCTGGCAGACTTTGCCTTGGCGATGAAAGTCACCCTAAACAACCTCAACAAACAGTCCTTCAACAACTTCATGCTCCGAATCGGTTAGTGTGTGTGTCTGAGGACATTTGCAACCGTGTGTGTGTGTGTGTGTTTGTGTTCACGATGACATGTTAATCTCTTCCAGGTCTAAATAAAGGGGGAGTTTTAGCTGGAGTGATTGGAGCTCGTAAACCTCACTATGATATCTGGGGCAACACAGTCAACGTAGCCAGCCGAATGGAGTCCACCGGAGTAATGGGAAACATCCAGGTAGCTCAGACACAAAATCCCACATACAACATGCTTAAATGTATCCTAGTATCACTTATTTCATGCTCATTTTCAACTTCAAATGTCTGCTTTTCATCCATCTCCTTTTAAATGTGATGTCCCTGCTCTGCCCTCAGGTGGTGGAGGACTGCTACGACATCCTGAAGGACTACGGCTTCCGCTTCATCCGGAGAGGGCCCATAT
Source organism: Liparis tanakae (assembly GCA_036178185.1). Lineage (NCBI taxonomy): Eukaryota > Metazoa > Chordata > Actinopteri > Perciformes > Liparidae > Liparis > Liparis tanakae. The sequence continues at coordinate 15,384,745 of CM070101.1, read as the reverse complement.
TTGTCAAAGGTAAAGGGGAGCTGCTCACCTTCTTCATGAAAGGAAAAGACCAACCCAGTAGCAACGGTGGTCCGGTGACCACGGCGCTTCCACACCAAGTCGGTGCGCTTTGAACATTCTCACAAGCTGTTTATAAAAAGATACGCCTGGACCATTTCCTCTCATATACACGGGTTACTTACATAGATCATAAGCTCTGTAGCAATGTCAACTATATGGAAGTAGAACAACACAAGAAAATTAGATTATTATAAGCATTACAACTGTGAAATACCATTTCACACAGAAATAAATGACATGTAAACTGATTCTGTATAGGTGTATATAATTCAGAAATGCAGTTGCCGGAGCTCCTGCAATGAGAATAACAAGCTTAGAACAGACATATAAAGTATACTTTGTTTAATATATTTTGTTCGATGTCTTTTTTTGCTCAGGTTTTGTTAAATATTGTAGCTGAATCACACTGTAATTATACTGTTTTAATAAAACATGTTTGCACTATGTTTTTGAAATGACTTTGCTGTCTTGTTATTCTTCTAATGAGGCAATAATTAGTTAACAAATCAATACTAGTGCTGATTAATTGTATGTTGCTAATCATTTATAGACATACACATATTAAATGTGCAGTTTTATTTATTTGTGTTTCTTTGATAACAATAAGAATGGATCAATGCCAAACGTTAGCATGTTGGTCTGCTAATGTTACTACTATATTGCCATGCTAAAGGTGTGCACTGTTACAAGGCCACGGCAGGTCAACAGTGTTGGAGCAGTGATCTAATTATAAATACAATGGATGTCCCAGCCAGTTGTTTCTTGATTATTCAGTCATTCTTTTATTATTCCTTAATTTACACATATCACAACAAAACAGTGGTAATGCTGCAAAGTTTAAAGGAAGTGTTTAAAGTGGTATATGATAAGATGATATGATTGGTGATTGGTTGAACGAGCTCCCCACTGACATCAGGACAGCAGAAAGTCTCTACACCTTCCGCCGGAAACTGAACACACACCTTTTCCGACTATACCTGGATTAAAACCCAGATTAGCACTTCAGTGGTTCTTGAATAGCTTTTATTGTGGTACTTTTGTAGTTCAACTATGTTAAGGAAATGTTACTTTCTGTTTTCTTGTTGTTCTTAGTTTGTACTCTAAGTTGAATGCACTTATTGTAAGTCACTTTGAATAAAAGCGTCTGCTAAATGACATATAATGTAATGTAATGAGATGATATGAACTGTATTATCCTCAGGGTGAAATTATACAGCTATATATTTAAACATAGTAAAAAAAGAAGTAATGGGTAGAATTTTTGATGGGAGTGAACTTTGAGCCCAAAATCAAACAGCCTCTATTTGCATTCGATCTAGACCTATTCTTGGAGCTAATTAACTTGGGTCAGCATTTATTGATTTAGGATGTAGGATTTCAATGAGTGGTTAAATAAATAAAAAATTAAAAGCTGCACAATTCAATATGAGGTTATTCTCATTTTAAACGTCGTATATATTACGGTCTTCAGCCCCAGGAGACATTCAAATGAATGTAAATGTGTATGTTACTATTATCAGTCAATTATAACGCTAACTAGGTTCTCATGCGCCACGCACGGATTATAATTCTACCCGGAAGTTTGGTAGTGTAGGAATTTCCGGTTACGTCAGGGCGTCAGGACACCATTAGAGCTGCAGCTGATTTGAGAGAAACAACAACAAAAACGGGCTAACTGACAGCGCTCTCGTAGTGACAGTCCGCTCTTAGCCAGACAACGAGGCCTCAAATCTGGAAGCTTAACCTTAATTTCCCACCCGGAGCTCCGCCGGCTTCTAACCACGGCCGCTCTCGGTGAGGAAACTCTGGCCTCCGCTTCCTCCTCCTCCGACTCGGACACCGGCGGAGCGTCGCCGCCCCCGCGGAAGAAGCACCGAGCCTCGGCGGCGGAGGGAGCAGGAGAGCCCGGGGCTTCCGCAGTTTTAACAGGCCTGTCCGGAATTGTTTTGGGACTCGCTGCTCACCCTCCGCACTCTCACGCCACCTCTGCCATCCACTTTAACCGAAGCGTCGTCAACAACCTCAGCAGCAGCATGCAGGCAAACGGAGCAGGACAGGGACAAGAATCTACAGAGCTCTCCTGCCTCAACAGCGCACAAAACGGGGAGTCATCCTCGGCCGGAGGAAGCCACTCCAACGGACTGCTCTCCAGCACAGACAACGGGAACAGCGTCGGCACCAGCAACGGCTCTTCGAGCGGCCCCGCGTCGGGGACTTCGGCTTCCTCTGCGGCCTCGGGCTCGGAGGTCGGCGGCTCTCTGAAGAAGAAGAAACGACTATCGCAGGCGGAGGAAGATGTCATACGATTAATAGGGCAACATCTCCACGGGCTGGGGCTGAAGTAAGTTTATTCAGACTCGGGGGGGGGGGGGGGAGTGTGGGGGGGGTCTAACGTACAAAAACACATAAATACGTTGAAGTTAAGAAGTGTAATCCACCTCGCTGGGGTTTCGAGTGAAACACGAATAGCAGATGGCAAAAGCGCTGTTTAGTGCGCTTAACAGACACAAACATGGGGGGATGGGGCAGTTAGCCTGAGAGCTCGGCAGTCGCTGGAAAGAAGGGGTCCATCTTGCACAATAACAGTTGGCTTGATGGCTAACAGAGGCTCGCGCTGAGGTGTTATGTCCTGACATTAAACCCTCTCACACACGCATTAATCACAGTTTAACGTGTGGCTGGTTTGGGTTTCTTAACAAATCCAATCCGTAAGTTAAAAGATGATTCGTTAGCCGCGATGTATTTATTCACGTTATAGATTTAGCACTACATAAAAGCCATTACATAATTTAACGATGTGTTTTTTTGTGGTTTATAAAAACATAACGTTATTGTCATGCGATTATTTACACTTGATTTGGCTTCCTGGCAAAGCACAAAGGAAGATTATCGAGTTAGCGATGTAGTGTTACATTTTATTTGCGTTTCAATGTAGGAGGAAATGTTAACGAGCGGAATGCAAATGTCGGGTTTTTCGCCCCGACGGTTTGTTGTTTTTTTCATAATTCTCTCGCTGTGTGTGTGTGTGTGCTTTTTGTTGTTGTTTTTCACATGACCGTGTCGATGCCACACTCATAGTTCTGCCACAATGAACCAAGCAGCGAGCTTATGAAAACTGACATGGTTATTTTAGTATTCCGACTTCGCTGTATTTGCACATCCGGAGCTGTCATTTTCTCAAGTTGTTTATCTATCCAAATGCATCACCATTTTTACCCGGCCGTCTCCTGAACGCGATCACTTCTTTGCCCTGGATTAAAAACTTCTATATGTAAACGCTGTCACTGTTGTCGGCGCAGTGTGTCAACAGCCAAGTCCCAAACGGTGACGCGCACTTATCGTGGGTTACTTATTTAAAGACGACGATCAATACTGTGGCCTGTCGACCCTTCGGTGAACAGAAGCTGTTGTTGGGTTTATGGCGGCGGAAGAATGCGCTTTCTAGCAGCTGTTTAGCATTTTTTTTCTTTTTAGGTGGAAGCTCTGTGTTTGAATCTAATTATAGCGTAGTGGGGTTTTGGAGAAATGTATCTAACGTAAGCACGCAATCCGTGGTGGCCAGATCCATGACATGCAGTGAAGTGTAGCTGCCATTACAGGGCATTATAAAAAAAACAGAGCTTAACATGGCAATGTTTATAAGGAGGGAGGGAGGGAGGGAGGGGGGAGAGATGCATGACATTGGCTGGTAGGAAACAGAGCCCCTACACTTCAGCTGAGGAAATGCACGAGAAATCAGTGTTGCAGCCAGCTGGATGAGAGGCTGAACACAGCTGCTGCGCCACTCCATTGATACCTGAGAATGATGTCATCATGCTGAAGGTGTCAGCCACCCACCATCCCCAACACACTTTCATTATCTCTCTCTCACACACACACACACACGTCTCAGCAGACGTGTCTGCGGTGGTGTTTGTGGAGTGTGTTCGGACAGATGGTCATGGTTCATGGTTCATGGTTGGCAGCCTGAGAGGATGATATTATCTGCAGTGGGAGCTCTGTTAGTGAACCGCCTACCGTCCACAGATAATACTCTGGTTATAAAGCTACTTCTGCCCGGACATCGGCGGCCTTGAACCCGACTTCATTCCATTGTCATAAAATTACGTTATCGATGTTCACGGTGTTAAGATGATTGCTGCGTGTCTGCCGGTTACCCATTTGCTCTCCTTTTGAAACATGGCCGAATGACAGCGGAGAGATAAAATAGGTGAAGAGATAATCGAGAAAAGTTGAATAGTCTGCCTAGAAATACCACTTTATGTAATCATGATGAGCCAACGCTGTTTCATCATACTAATGAGCCAGCATTTGCTCTTAAATATTGTCTTTGCACTTTATTCTTAAGATAAATATGATTTTTTTATTTTTTTTTGTAAAGCTATTCTCTCCCTTTTATTTCTCACTTGTATTGTCTATTTTAACTTCTATATTATTATTCCCTCTGTGTCCCTGCAGTCAGACGGTGGACCTGCTGATGCAGGAGTCAGGCTGCCGACTGGAACACTCCTCAGCTACCAAGTTCCGCAACCATGTCATGGAGGGAGAGTGGGACAAGGTGAGTGTTGGGTTACCACGGTCACACAGCAGCACACACCTTGATGGACAGGGAACTGGTGACCAAGAGGGTCCTCAGAAAACCGCCATGCAAATATCTTTGCGTGTTGTCGCGTATTTTATAGACGAAAGCAAATATTATTCCTGTAAAAGTGTTAAAGGAAACCTTGGAAAACATAAGCCATGTGTTTTTATACGGGTCTGCATTGAGCCACAGTTGCACTTGCTCATAGTAATATTTGTAATGTGTTGTACACGTGTTGTACATATTTCAGTGCAACTGTTTTCTTGACGAACAGGTCTTACTGTTAACTTGATTTTTTTACTTTTGTAACTGCCACTTAGAGAGCTTTTTGTTGACGCTCTTTAACCCTCGAGCACATAGTTAATGTATTTTATGTCACGGATCTTTGACACAACAAAGAAAATCTGCCTCTCATTATTAATGCTGAGAGTCCAGAAAAAAATGTGACTTCTGGTGGTTGAATAGGACAGCCAACGGGTCTTCAATTATGAAGGAACAGTGTACGGTTGAATAAAACTCCTCTTTGTTGTTATACCTGAAGCAAAATGATAAGGCACATGCCCCTTAATTTTACTAAAAAATGTCCAATTACACGTGAACACCTGAAGCATAGCAGAGTGTTCCTGCAGGATGTTGTGAGGCCTAAATCTACAGTCTGTGCTCCATTACCCTGTTCTGCAGCAGAATAACTCATTATGAAAAAAGCACACTTCCCATCAAAAATTACATGGTAGAATAATGACCCTATGTTAAAGGGTGGCATATTAACACCAGCATTAACCCAACATGGAGGGACTTTTTGGGATGTGACATGTAGCAACCACTGTTTTGATTCCCATCGTCTAGTTTCTGTACTAGCAACGTGGTACATGAGAGACATACAGATGTTTTGTTGTCTTTTATAACACATGGACATCTGACTCATTGTCGTACCCACAATGCACTCCTCTTAAACAAGAAAGAAGAAGTCAACCATAAGATCTGTGTTACTGCTTGTGTGATTTGTTTTGTGTTCTCTTGTGCATACATGGAAACTGCTGAGCTGACCATTTCTCTCTCTCTCTCTCTCTCTCTCTCTCTGTCTCTCCCCTCCATCACTCTCCCTTTTGTTTTGATCCAGGCTGAGAATGATCTCAATGAGCTGAGAGCACTGATGCATTCTCCCAATGCTATTGTGGTAAGCTCCCCTCGCACTGAATGACAGCCGGTCGGTCAGAAGGCCCAACTAGAGGTTCTAGAACGGTGCCGTTAGAATGGAGGGCTGCGGGTTCTCGTTGTGGAACGCCCAGCGCTAAATCAAATGTTCTGCATGACAACCGCGGCACGGAAACACCATTAGTCATGGAATTATTGCACGGTTCGGTTATGTTAATCCAAATATGGTTCCTTTTTTAGTTTTTTCCCTTAGATTTATTACAATTAATAGACCTGTTTCATGTTATTGATTGATTCAATTTATATTACGTATATCCCTTGTAACTAGAGCCGTACTGGTTGGCTGATCTCGGGGTGTTGAGGATATATGGTATGAAAGCAGATGTATAAGTGCAGTATAGAAACGCCCAAATATGTTTGAAATAGTTTGAGTTCTCCGTCAAATACATTGTCCGCTAGAGATTACTGAGTTTAATGTCTTCAATTTCAATGGTGAAAGAGTTCATAATATACAATTGTCACTATTATAACTAATTAGAGAATACTTTTTTTTAAGTTTATGTTTTTGTGAAGAAAGGATGATCAGCCAATACACTGTAGTGTCTTAGTCCCACACTACATATTCATCTTAGAAGAATATAATAGAAATATAATAGAAATATACTTTATTAATCCCCAAGGGGAAATTTGTAGACAACAGTAGCAGCACCGATAAACTAAACACAATAAAATATAAGTATAATAAAGAAAGAAAGTGACTGTACCACTGCATCCAAAGTGAAAAGTGCTCAAATGAAGTGTGATCACTTCCCAGAAACGTTTACTATGCCTGCCAACCTTTTTGAGCGAGTTCTTGATCTATAAACCTAAACCCATCGTCCCAAAAGGTATTGCACATTGGAAAAAAGGAACTACTCGAAGCAGGAAAAAATGAACCGCGCTCATAAAAAAAGATGTCGTCAGGAACGTCTGTGCGCCAAAGTTAAATGGAACATCTATTAAAAAAAGCCTCTTTGCAGACTTCACAATGTAAACGTTGGTATCCTGTGAAGATGTGTAGATAAATACACGCATACTGCACCGTTTTGGGAAATGGGGCTAATTAGCCCCAGCTAGCATGGCAATTAGCGGGCGAGGCGAGCTTCAGAAGCGGTCCCGTGTGTCTCGGGGCCGGCCGCTCCGTCACCAGTCTAACCGCCGGCTCCGCTCGGGTCATTGAGAGAATGGCTGCAGCTGTTGGTTTTCAACTGTAAGTGCAGTGCGGGTAGCCATCTTAGGTCTGGAGTTGTAGCGGGTCAGCGGCGGCGGCGTCGTCGTCCACATGGCGCTTCACTTCACTTTCTGTCGCGAGGCCGAGTCAGAGTTCAGAGACGTCTGTGTGCTCGCACGCTTTTGTTTCGTAGGCCTTTTGTGGGTTTTTTCTTACGCGTTCAGGTGTACTAGAGTCAACTGTTGCGCCCGTTGTCAGGGCGACAGCTCCTTCTGCATACCTGAGATAAGACGGAGACTCTTGATACCACAGGGCCTAACACTGTGCTGGTAAACACTCGCTAGTGCTCTTCAGGGTGGAGGCAGTGGGCTACATGTCTTAGCAACGTCTATACACGTGTTCTGAATGAAAAGACGACGACACACTGCTGTACTTGGAGGGCATTTTACCTTTTTAAAAAAAAAATCATTTACATTTTAATTAATACGCGTGTCCAATCACGTGTCCTGTAGCCACCTGGCAAATGTTTCCCTTTGAGCACATCTGAGGGCTTTCTTTTTGTACTTTTCTTTTTGAAAGTCGGCATCAATTATTTACAGATGTCTTTCAGACAACTGACATGCATGTGCATATTTTTAGATGATACTCCTTTTTGGTTATACATATTTATAGCAAAAAGTGTAAAACATAGGATAATTGTTGTTTATCCTTAAAGAGACAGAAACAAACAATGTATAAACAGTGTACTTTATACACTGGTAATGTGTACATTTCATATGGGGTATTTTCTTAAATATGTGTTTAAAAAAATGTGTTTTATGGTTTATTTAATAAGGGCCAGTGCACATTGATAAAAACATTTCTGTAAATGTGCCAAAGTTAGCCAAGAGGCTATTTTTTCATCTGTAGTTCAAAAGATGCTGATGTTAAGAGCAAACCTAAAAACATAAGATTTTAAATACAATCTACAGACAAAGCAAATAAAATAAGGGAGAACAATGCTACAATGGACAGAATAAAAACATCATGTCAGAGACACAACGTAAAAGAATACAGACTAAATGTGATATATAACTGCAAACGGGTGAACGACAAGAGAAGACACCTGTGCTATATGATTTTAGATAGTATTGCATTGTTCAGCTGTAACACATGAAACATGAAGCTGTTTGTGTCCTTCTATAGTCACGCAGACAGGCCAGTTGTTGTTGAAATCGCTTCTGATCAATAACAAAGGGAAACTTGACGCCGCAGTATGAGGTTTTTTTGTCATTCTTTTCTTCCTTTAAAAAAAAAAATCTCTTCTCTGTTCTCGTGACTCACTTCTACTCAGCGTATGAAGTTCCTGTTGCTGCAGCAGAAGTACCTCGAATATCTGGAGGATGGCAAAGTCCTGGAGGCTCTGCAGGTTCTGCGGGGCGAGCTGACGCCTCTCAAGTACAACACGGACCGCATCCACGTACTCAGCGGGTACGGCTCCACACACACACACACACACACACACACACCCCCACACACACACACACACTTGGATACCTTTTGTAATCACTAATTATACAGCAACCAGCTCTCAGCCAACACCAGAGCCAGGGTTTTATTGGAGGCTGCTTAGTCATTGGAATGGAATACAGCAGTGTTTTAACCAGTCACTGTGTCCACTGTGAGAATAATATGCTCATAATATGTGTTTTTCAATGTTGCCACACAGTTAATGTTTATCAAGTCTGCACAATTATCGTGCAATAGGATGCCTGTTTCTGTTAGAGGTGTGTATGTATCTTCTATAGTGAGGGAAAGCATGAATCATGTAGCTTAAAAAAAAAGAATCCTGATTATGTGTTGGTCCTGCACTTCGCTTTAACTTTCATTGCCTTCAAGCGACTTTCCTCGGATCAGTATTCCCCCACGATCTCCAGTTTGTAGATGATTCGGTCGTCCAGTATACACGTCCTACGACGGAGCGTTCCGCCGAAATACGCGGCGAGGTCGTCATCGACTACGCGACCCGATCAATGCACGGTTCGCCGTGCGCTCGGCAAACGCATTCCCGCGATCCATCATCTGCGCCGCCGACAGGAGCGTCTCCACCGACCGTCGCTCGATTGACAGAATCGACCCGTCGGTGTATTTCCGTCGGCTCGCTCCTCCGAAAAAAACCATCCTCTTTCAGGAAGCGTTATTCCCAGCACGCTCGTCACGATGTTGATCATAATGTGCGCTGCTGAACGTCTAACTATATTTGTTGTGTTTCTTACTGTGTATGTTTTTTTTGTCTTCCTCCAGGTACCTCATGTGTAGCCATTCTGAGGACCTGAAGGCCAAGGCAGAGTGGGAGGGCAAAGGCACGGCGTCACGCTGCAGGCTGCTGGACAAATTACAGAGTGAGGCAACGCGTCCACGCACCAACACCCCGACAGCTAACACACACACACACACACACACACACACACACACACACACACACACACACACACACACACACACACACACACACACACACGCGCATCGCAATAACCACAACACTTCTTGAATAACCCCTACGTCTGCTTCTCTCCCTCCGTAGCGTACCTGCCACCGTCCGTGATGCTGCCCCCGCGGCGGATGCAGACCCTCCTGCGGCAAGCCGTGGAGCTGCAGAGGGACCGCTGCCTCTATCACAACACCAAGCTGGACAGTAATCTGGACTCGGTCTCCCTCCTCCTCGATCACGTCTGCAGCAGGTTGGTTACTGCGACCCCTCAGGACCTCAATTTTGGATTATCAAACGTCAGCAGCTACTGAAATACGTGCTTTGTGCACCTCAACTCAATTATCCTCTCTTATCTATTTGTCTTGGTGTTTGTTTTCGTTCGTCACTCTCATTGAGATCAAAATGCAGAGAGCATCTTGCTCCATCCAACATGTCTGCACTGCTGCTGTTGTTGTAGAAGTTTGCACTTTGCAACGTGTTGAGATTTAGACGATATGAGCTGCTATTGCTGATTTTTGCACAACTCATATTTTACCCTTTGGTCTTCCTCCGCGTCACAGGAAGCAGTTCCCGTGTTACACTCAACAGATTCTGACGGAGCACTGCAACGAGGTGTGGTTCTGCAAGTTCTCAAATGACGGCACCAAACTAGCCACCGGCTCCAAAGACACTACAGTTATTATTTGGCAGGTGGACCCGGTGAGTGTGGAAAAAAAAATAACGACATTAAACTCCCTTTTTTTTCTTTATAATCTTTTAATAGGTCTGTGCACAGCTAAACATCTTACATCACATTTAGCTGACTCTAAGCAACTTACCGTCATGTTACATTCATACACCTACACAGAGCTACAGGGAGAAACTTAGGGTCAAGTGTCTTGCTCAAGGGCACATCGACTATAGCGGGGATCGAAACGCCACCCTCTTGATCTCTACAAAATATGAACCCTGGGCCAAACGATGTTCTAGAATCTAGAAGTAGTTCGTCCTCCAGATTCTTTTGTGCTGGCTCAGACCTCATAAATGCTTTTTTTAAGAACTCTTTAGAATGAACCTTTTGACATGGAATGAGGACACATTATTTGTCGTGCTGACTGGACTCTCTGGACTCTTACACTGTTCCTTTTAATAATTTAACTGTCCAAACATTCTATTCAACCACCAGGAGTCTGATTATTCTCTGGTCTCTCAACATTAATAATTAGAGGCGGATTTTAATTTGTTCTGTCAACAATCCATGACATGAAATACAAGAATTAAGAGCTTGTTGGTTAAAGAGCTTCAGCAAAGCTACGCACTCTATAATTGGCAGTTACCAAGGCAAAAAGCAAGTCAACAGGAATCTCTTTGAATGACTCCCTCTGTGCGTGAGAATTAAACATCATAATCCTCTGTTCATCCTGTCTTTGTGTAGGAGAGCCACCAGTTGAAGCTGCTGCGGACCCTGGAGGGTCATGCATACGGCGTCTCCTATTTAGCCTGGAGTCCCGACGACACCTACCTGATCGCCTGTGGCCCCGACGACTGCTCCGAGCTGTGGCTCTGGAACGTCCAGGTGACCTTCATACGCCTTTCATACCCCACTGCATGTAACCTCGTACTTGTGATTCATTTTTAAACGACACATGTTCCCATGTGCCAGCCCCAGTTGTCACGGTAACATGAACAAAATGAATTTGACCGGTGACGTGAAAGACTTGATCTGTTTTCATTCGGTAAAGAAAAAGAGAAGAATGGATACTCTGTAGGCTGTGTGTATTCGATGACCTCTCCGCCCATCCCCTTTCCTGTCATTTTATCCACCCCTCCCCCACCCTTACTTAATGTTTATTCTTGCTGTCTTCCCCACCCCCTTTTTTTTTTTTTTTTTTTTTCCTCTTCTCGTGTTTTTCCAACCGCCTCGGCCGATCCCCTCGATGAGCAGACGGGGGAGCTGCGGACCAAAATGTCCCAGTCCCATGAAGACAGTCTGACCAGCGTGGCGTGGAACCCTGATGGCAAACGCTTCGTCACCGGAGGACAGCGGGGACAGTTTTATCAGTGTGTAAGTGGATTATTTTTATTTTTTATTATTCTGATGGAACGTGTTGAGCCAGTAAATGCCTCCGGTATTTATGTCGTCCATTTTATTTTCAGTGTTTATTTCTTTGCACACTTGACTTGTTTAGAATATATTGTATATATTTCTATTTCTGTATAAGTGCTTCGTGGGATTCAAATTCCTTATTCGTGAAGATATATATTTATATATAATTGGATCTTTCTATATATTAATTCTCCAGCCACGAACCAGGGGAACCATAAGGAGAACTTTTTTTATTTTTAGCACATTTATTTGAGGAAGTGTTTGGTGAGGTTAATGAGTTTATCTAGGTGTGCTTCACACCACCGAGTCTAATTGATGTGTGTGTATATGTTGGAAATGAATATTTGAATTTATTTCTCATTTTAAAAAAGCTGCAGAAATGGTTGAGAAATAACTTCAGTAGAAAAGCCCAAATGTAGCGCTGCTTCATTGTGTTGTGTGACAAACCTGTCGCTGTGTGAGAGCAAGAAAAGCCATTACATCTTCCTCAAATGTTACTTTTTAATAATGTGTTTGATCGTTGTCCTGAGCAGAAAGCGAGAGCATCTGACCGGTCCTACCCGGTCCCCATATATCATCTCCATGTGGAGAACAAGAGCTGAAGGATGTGTGCCGTGTGTGTTGTCAGGACCTGGACGGTAACTTGTTGGACTCCTGGGAGGGCGTGAGAGTGCAGTGCCTGTGGTGCCTGGGGGACGGCAGAGCGGTGCTGGCCTCAGACACCCACCAACGTATCCGGGGGTACAACTTCGAGGACCTTACGGACAGAAACATGTACGTACCAGCTCTAGTAGTCCCTGTACTGTCGAAGATATCTGGATTTCAATTCATTTAGTAGTAATACAACACATCCAGCCAAAGGAGTTTGATTATTTAAAGCCCCTCCCCCTGACTGCCTGTGTCTTGTTTACGTGTCCCCTACAGAGTTCAGGAGGACCACCCCATTATGTCTTTTACTGTTTCAAAGAACGGAAGATTAGCTTTGTTAAATGTAGCAACTCAGGTAAGCTTTCCGACTGACTCCACGGTCTTCACTATTGTGAGCGTATCGGCTTCTAAGGAACACTTTGTTTTTGAGAAACACGATGCCGGACGGTTCAGCAGTTAAAGGCCCAGTTTCCTGCTCCTTTTTTTTGTGCAGGGAGTGCACCTGTGGGACCTTCAGGACCGGGTGCTGGTGAGGAAATACCAAGGTGTGACCCAGGGCTTCTACACCATCCACTCCTGCTTTGGAGGACACAACGAAGACTTCATTGCCAGTGGCAGCGAAGGTACGGACACGTCGCCGGGGACAACAGTACGGCTCGTTGTGAGAACACCAAGTGCTTCGACGGGCCCTGATGCCTTTTTTTTTCTTTTTCTCTCGTTGTGAGGACATTGGGAGTCAAAGGATCTCCCCGTGTTTGGTTTGTGTTGAGTCAAAACGCAGAGCGCATTTCAGGTCTTCGCTCGGCTGATTTCAGGCTGATGTGTGTAATCTGTGTGTTACAGCGTGTTGCATATGATCACTGCTAATTACTGCTGTAGTATCGACTCGTATGAACACACTTCACATAGATTTTTTTTCATGGCAGTGATTTGAAATATATATATTTTTCCTCTTTTATACTTCTGCTCTGTAATTATCCACGTGTCCTCATATCTCTCTCTTCATTGTCCTGAGAATACTTGAGCACCTTTTCCGACTATATCTGGATTTAACACAGATTTGCACTTCAGTGGCTCTTAAATAGCTCTTATTATGGTACTTTTGTATTTTGACTATGTTGAGGAAATGTTACTTTCTGTATTCTTGTTGTTCTTAGTTTGTACTCTAGGTTGAAATGCACTTATTGTAAGTGGCTTTGGATAGAAGCGTCTGCTAAATGTCATGTAATGTACTTCCACCTGCTTTGTGCTTCTCTCATCCGTCCCCTTCTCTCCGCAGACCACAAAGTGTACATCTGGCACCGGCGGGGCGAACTTCCCATCGCCGAGCTAACGGGCCACACGCGCACCGTGAACTGCGTGAGCTGGAACCCGGCCATCCCGGGACTCATGGCTTCCGCCTCAGACGACGGCACAGTGCGTGTCTGGGGTCCCGCTCCCTTTCTCGACTCGCAAGAGGCGGACGGACTCAGCGGTAACTGCCAAGTCATCGTCGGCATAACGACTGTAGTTTTATGTTGAAACTTGTTTTGAAATTACAAAGTGACTCTAGAATTGACTTCATCTTCGTCTTTTCTTTCTTTTTTGTTTTCTCTCCCCAGAAAACTGCAGTAACATGGACAGTTGATGGTCACTTATGGAGCAGAAGACGTCTCTCTTTAACAACAATCCAACAATCCAAGAAGAAAACAAAATCTAAACGGGCAAAACTAAAAAATCCAACGCCAACCGAAAAGCAAGACACAAATAACAAATGAAAAAAAAAAAAGTCATCAAGACGAAAAACAAGAAAAACAAAAGCGAGAGAAATTTGTCTCCTTACTGGCCTCCAGAAAAAAAAACGGCGGAGGGGATGGCGGACCGTCTGAAAATGTCAGGTCCTCAACTAAAACCTGATCCCCCTGACCAAGAGGGAGACCAGTCAATACCCGGCGGGATACAACCGCCATCCACCACCGGTGAGCTGGAACGGCTGTTCTCCTCCTCCAACTCCCCCTCCCCCCCCCCCCCCCCCCACCCCCACCACCATCTCGCTGCATGGTCACCAGCCATGCCGGGTCCTCGCAGAGTTTCCCGGGAAAACCCACGTCCACCTTGACCTCTGAGGTCCCGCCTCCAGACAGACGTCGCAGACCAGCCGCCCGTCATCGGCCCACATCCGTCTGCCCGTTGGTCTCTCGCGTCACCTGAGTAATGTCTCCGTGGACATGGGCGGGGGGGTTGTTGGGGGAGGACGGTGCATAGTGGGAGTGGGGGTGGCGACTCTTCTGTATGTGTGTGCTCCTCTTCCCCCACTCTCTTGCTATATTCTTCGCATTCGACCTGTTGGGACAATGGCTGAAAATCCACCGTGAAAACTCTGACCGACCAGCTGACGACGAACACACACACAAAGAAAAAAAAAGGCTATGCTAAATGTTGGATTTTTTTTTATAGTAGTCATAGCGTAATTCTCATTTAAGAGGTGAATCTTAGCTCAAGTAGTGCCCGTGGAAAGCTTTAGCGTGAAGATTCCACTTTGTGTTTCTCGACATTAGGAAAAACAAACTTTTAATTCCTTAATTTAACTTCTAACAAGGACGGTCGCTGTAATGTCTCCTCCCCTCCCCCGACCCCTCCTCCCCTCTGTCGAGCTAGCTACTGCACAACTCTCCATTACATCTGCCCGAGAGGGGATGGACGGAGGGATTCCCAGTTCACATATCCCCTGTGTGGGGGGTGGGGGGGTGGGGGGGGTCACCCGTTGGTGGAGCGGTGGGGTTTCCACCGGCGGGACGCGCATACGGTGACCTTCTTCAAAAGACACGCTTTTGGATGAGAAAAGAGTTCAAGTGCAACTAGGAATGCTGTCCCTCCTCTATTTGTGTGTGTGTGTGTGTGTGTGTGTGTGTGTGTGCTTGAGTGTGTGTGTGTGTGTGTGAGAGTGAGAAAGCAATTCTGCATGCACACATTGGTGTGAGTTAACATTTGTGGGTGCAGGCTTAATTGCCGCGTGTTTTTCTTTTTGTATGTGTGTTCAATTCACACCAGCAGAAGGTTCAAACCCCCCCCCCCCCTCCTCCTCCTCCTCCCTTGTGCGCCTAATCCCATAGTAAAATTGTAAAGAGGATTTTAAACCAATTCTAAGTTATCCAAAGCCCCATCGGGACCTCTATCTGTGGAACAAACGATACTTGAGAGAGAGACATTTTGTAAAAGCAAATCTTTTCTTTAATCCGGGGCTTTAATTTTTACATTAGGATTTGTTTCCTCACGCGGCATTCGAACGGCACTGAGTTATCGCCCCTGTGGGTAAAAAGAAAAAGGATGTTTGGAAAAAAAGAAGAAAAAAGAAAGAAGAAGAAAAAAAAAGAGCAGTTTTTGAGTGAGGCATGTTTCAAAAAAAAAAAAAGTTGTAAAACTGTTGCGTTATTAGCAAAAGGTCATTTCATATGAGAAGTCGATGATTGTAATTACTGAACGAGAGGCACCAATAACCAGAACCACGCTGAACCCACGAGGTGAGGGAGTGTTGTTACGATCCTAAAACACACACACACACACACACACACTGCCTTCCTGTTCATACAGTTGCACACAAACCTTCAGTATGTATGACACCCCCCCCACCCCACCCTCACACACACCCCCACCCCACCCTGCACTTCGAGTGGTCTTTCTGCTCGCATCTACGAGCTTCTCATGGTCGCCTCGTTTGCTCTTCTGATGGCTCGAGAGGTCGCGTTGGCAAAGACTTGAACCCCTAACCCGGAGATTGCTAAAGGAATTGAACCCTCGCCACGCCGCTACGCACCCACAAGCAGTGACCGATCATCTCGTAGGCGTCGTAGAACTGAACCGTGCCACGTAAAAGTCAAAGCGGCCTGGTCTGGAGGATACTACTCTTGGGAAGTAGAGATAATTAAGCATTAATACCCCCCCTCACACACACACACACACACACACACACTCTCCAGACAAGTTATTCAGTGGTCAGTGCGCCATTCAAAGCTTTCTTCCTCCCTTTTTCAGGGTATGTAATGACTATTTGCTACAGACTGATATACAGTAAAAACATGTTTAAAATCAGTGCTTTTCTGTCTGTTTTTATTGAACTTTTTTGTTACTTCAATTTTTTTGTTCACATTATATCATTTTTTGGTTGACCTCTATCCCTGTATGATCATATTAAAATATAACCAGACATTTGGAGTCCTCATTTATTTTGTAGTCTTTATACCCTCCCCTCCCCTGTTATCATTATTTTATATATGTTGTTTTTTTGTTTCTTTGTATTCAGTTGGATTTTTTTTCAATCCACAACTACTATTACAAATGAATATGCACACCCATGCCAATTGGAGTGGGAAGAGTTTCTAGGAAGTGTGTTACCTACAATCAAATCAGGTTTGAACCTACACACCCCTCGCCTTTCAAAGAGTTTCCTTCATGTGAAAATCTACTTTATCGCATGTGTGTGTAATTGACCGAAATCTCTCTCTTGGTGTGACATTGTTGATTGATCCGACCCTTATTGAAGCCAAATCACTTGAGACGCACTGGAGTTGTGTGTGTCTGTGTGTGTTGGGTCTGATTATAAAAACCTGCATCTCAACTCCTGGACTGCAGAATGGACTTCCTCTTCCACACCCAACATGTCAGAAGACTTGAGGCGATTGGACACATTAAAACCCCAACAAGAGTTTCAGTTGATCCCATCGCTCATGCTGTCTGTATGCAACCTTGTGTCCGCTCTTCTTTTTGTCTTCAGTTTACCAAGGGAGTTGTTTTTGATTAAAATATGTCTTATTTCTCTCTCGGAGGTGATGTGGGGGTGGGGGATACTAAGGGCTTACTGTAGCGTCTCTAAGTTCCTTGGGATATATGCTAGGATGGGGGGAGGGGGGGTTGACGTGTGGCTTTGCGTTCAATGTGTTATTTACAAAAGTGATTGTACTGTTTTGTATTGTTGTGTAGGAAAAAAGTGTCATGTATGCATATTTTCAATAAAGCATTCAGGGTTTAAAAAAAAGATGAAATAAAAAAAGGCCAATGGGAGTTTGATGGGACCATATGTTGCGAAGGCCCAGAGAATGTTTTCAAAGCCCATCTCTCCCACCCTTTAAATGCAAAGATGGACCCAGGTTGGCCCATAATCATTGCTTTGGGCAAAGCATGTGGCAAAGGGTCTCTAGTGGGTTAAATATCTGCCAAAACTCTTTGTATTTAGTTGTTTATAATGCAATTTCAGGCACCAGACCATCTGGTAAAAGGTTATCTTTGATGCCATTAGGAATAATGAGAACAATTGGCAATAAAGCGGCATTATTTTTGAGTAAATCTTATTGTTGGCCATATATTTCTGTAGAAAATGTGCCATTTAAGCGGGTCCAGGGCATGAGTGCTGACACAATGAGAGAATATCTTTGGAGAACCAAGCTTTTCAATATTAAATATGAAGTAAATAATCCTGTGACTTGATACAGACCAATATATAATACAACCATGGAATTGTGAAATAATCCGATGCATTTCTTAACATTGCTCTGTAGACGGCACACCTGGTTCTGAACTTTTTGTCTTATATT
>CM070101.1:15324467-15361967 GCA_036178185.1 Liparis tanakae | reverse complement strand
GGCGGCAGGAAGACAGTGAGGGAGGGAGGGAGGGAGGGAGGGAGGGAGGGAGGGAGCTGAGAACATGACACTGCCAAGTAACGCTGTGTCACAGTGAAAAAAGAGAAGGAAGCGGGTCTTGTCTCATCGACTGCATGTGGATAAACTCGTCGCTTGTCCTTTGTTCCTCTGCTCACAACGTTCTCCCGTTTCTCGAGCCGTTCTTTGATGTTTCTTCCGTTCTTTAATGTTCCCGCCCAAACTAAAGCCCAGAACCCCTCTTTCTTTCCTCCAGGGTGTGGAACGCTCTGACGGATAATTATGGCAACGTGATGCCGGTGGACTGGAAGACGTCGCACACTCGCTCCCTACACCTGCCCACCCTCAACATCGTTGAGCATGAGGTACAAGACACACACTCACACTCATACACACTCACACTCACACACACACAGACCTTAAGCAGGGTTCGTACGGTCATGCAAAACCTGGGGAAGTCATGGAATTTTAAAATGGCCTGGAAAAGTCATAGAAAAACGTAAATCATAAAAGTTTTGAAGTCATGGAAATTTGTTATCATCACGTGTTCATTCACGCAGAGTTTGAAAATAATGAAACCATTTTTTTAAGAAAGACGCTTAAAATATAAGCCGGCGTAGGCTCTCAATATGCAAAATGTTGTAAAATGTTCATATTTATACCGAGATTTCCGTTTGGTCATGGACATTTGGTTTAAAGTCCTGGAAATCCACTGGTCAAAATGTGTAAGAGCCCTGCTTAAGTGTCCCGCTGTAAAGACATCGGCTACATGTCCAGGCAGCCTCTGCACCTGGCAGGAGAAGAGGTGACACGTGTAAGCTGGTTGATCCTCGGCCATCAATCTGCTTAACCACCTGCTTCTTGTCTCATCCAATTTTTTATCTCCCTCCGTCGCCCTCTCAAACCCCCCCACATCCCCCCTTCTCCTTCCCCAACGGACAGAAGTCGGACAACCAGTCTCTGGATCTGTCCGACGACGAGGAGCTGAGGGAGCAGATGGACATGCACTCCATCATCGTCTCCAGCATCAGCGACGAGCCGCTCTACACGGCCGAACAGGTACATCTTTCAACACGCAAACTAGCCTGCTGCATGTCATTCTTTCTCCCTCTCTCTCTCACTCTCTCCTTCTTTCCATTCCTCAGCTGCGTTTCTTAAAAACATATTCCTGAAGTTCTGATGTGTTTTTTTTTTTTTTTTTTTTTATATCATGTCATGATGTTGAGAGCATGTTCAGTTATGTTTTGCTTCACACACACAACAGGCCAAAATGTCAAATTCTGATTGGGATGTTTGTTCATGGGAAGCTTTTATAAACCATTTTTAGATTTACTGAAGATCTAAAAGCGTTTTCACAGCGACAAACTCCAAACGGAGTGAACTAAGCCATCTCAAAATAGCCGTGAACAAAGAGTTTATTGCTCACTGTTTGCTCGTGACGGTCCAAACGGTTTCATCTCTAAACATCTAATAATGAAACGACTCCCGACAGACTCTTGTTCTGGAGGGACGCTCTTGGTTTGACTTTATTCGTCCCCGCTGCTCTTCATGTGTCGTACGCAAACGTCAACAGGGACCCGGAGCATCCCGGAAAACCTGAAAACAGTTTTCTAGTCAAAAGAAAAGACCAAAAGAAACAAGAAAATAATTGTAAAATGCTCCTGTAGCAAAACAAGTAACACTGCCAGCGGAAAGGGCTGTTATGTTATGTTACGGTTCTAATGCTAGACTGCACTTGTTTTAGGTCAAAGGTCCGTGAAGAGGAACATATTATTGTGTGACACAGCCTCATACCATGCTCCATCACTCAAAATGACCTCTGTAAAAGAGCCTTAATTACAGCTGTAAATGATAAACTTTTATTCTTCTATGTCCATAAAACTACCACAGAAAACCGTGTTACATATCCGCACACACCCTCACTTAAACAATCGAATGCGGTACCGTGAGTGTGTGAACATATATATGTGTGTGTGTGTGTGTGTTTAGGTGATTGAGGAGATCGAGGAGATGATGCAGGAGTCTCCAGACCCGGAGGACGACGAGAGTCCCTCCCAGTCCGACCTGTCCACGCTGTCCCAGGACCTCCAGGCCCTGAAGCGCTCCGGCTCCAACACCAGCTACGAGGACCGTGAGTACCGGCGCCGTTACAAACCTCAACGAGAACAGAATAAAGCTTTTCAATATTGTTAGACGGCGGTGCCTTTTGTCAACGCTCTACGGCCATTTGACCGGTTTCTAAACCACTCGTAGTGCAGTGAGTCGCACCGTCGGCTGCATGAAGAAACGGCCGCACGCATGCGCTGTGCCATTCTTACGTAACGCGTCACAGATCCAAACCGACAGCAATTCCGGTTTTCCTCCGCGTTGCATCATCAACCGCATAGATCTGGCTCCAGCACAATTTGCCGTGTCACACTGGGTCAGACTAAGAAGTTGCACCCGCTTTGCCTCGAGTCTATGGATTTAGCTTCTGATATCTGCATATATATAAATAAATAGCTAGTCTGTTTTTTATCAAAGAAGACATTAATGACGGTCATTAAGTGTATTTACACTGAGATATATTTTCTTAAATTCACATTACTTCTACTTTGTTGTTTGTCTTTTGAACCTTTTTACTATGTACCTCACTGTAATGTCTTTATTTATCATTACAATCTTATCTACAGCGCGTACTTGCTCTAAGATGTATTTACCTGCACCAAAAGTTTACGGCATCATTCGATTCGTCCTTCTTTCTCTCCACTTCTCTCGCGGCCATGAAGAAGTTGACGCTAATGTTCATGGAAAATACTTCAACTTGTGTTTGGTCGTAGTCCGTAACTTCTCAGTAAAACGTATCCATCCGTTACCTTTCATTGCTTATCCTGTCAGGGGGATGCAGGATAAGCAATTTAGAGTAGTCAATTACCCTGAGCACACTACAGAAACTGTTTGATGAAATAAAGACGGATTCATTTGATATATAACATGTTCGGTCAGTGTCCTCCCCAGACGATGTGAGAGTCGGTCGCCCTGGACATCTTAACTTTTCCGTCCCAAGTTCTGTGCACCGATGCACGGAGAGATGAGAAATGCACTTTTAACATATTCTACAGATTTCAAAGCTTTCCACACGCAACGGTCGGTTAACGCAACTCTGTCGCTTCAAAATAATCTTTATCTTGAGTTTTTACAAGGTTGTTTGTTGGCCATGTGACATTTAACCAACGTTATATTGGAAGCCACTTAGAAGTGAATGATTATTCAACATTATAATGTGTAACCGCCAGCCTCTCCTAACGAACACTCGTTAAATCCCCTCTTCTCTCGCATGCCGTTTCCCCGCCTCGCCGCTCGCCGCCCTCAGGGCTGCGTCAGCTGTCGGTGTCCGAGCTGACCGAGACGCTGGAGGAAGTGGAGACGGCCATCCGCCGCTACAGTGAGGAGCTGATCCAGGCTCTGGCCCTGAGAGATGAGCTGGACTATGAAAAGGAGGTACTTTCATTTTTATTTTCCTTCAACTGCATCAGCAACTTGGGAAAAGCAAAGAAACGGTGCAAACATGGTCAAATTATTAACGCCATGTTAGAGACACCATCAGTCAAGTATTATTATCTGGTATGCGTGTGGTTGGATAGAATAATTTTAATAAGATGTTCTCTGCCACCGAACCGCCGGCAGCTCTAAGATGTCATTTGCTTCAATGTCACGGCGTATTTATAACGGGAGATTTAAAAATAGTTTTTCTTTTTGGGAGGAATTCAAAAGTAGCCGTCAGTCTGATCCTCTTTAAACGCGCACCAGTCGACGAGTTGCGTCTCCACCTCTCAGGTGAAGAACAGCTTCATCTCGCTGCTGATCGACGTGCAGAACCGGCAGAAGGAGCACCGCGAGCTGCTGCGCAAGAAGAAGAAGATCCGCAGCACGATGACCACCAGGCCCAACGGCCACCGGACGACCAGCACGCACGTCCCGGGCACGGTGAGTCGGGGGGGGGGGGAGACGTATGCCCCCAATTCATCTGAGCCACGCAGCTCTTCAGAGCATATGCTGGGTGCATGGCGTGTGCGTGGGAGAGCTGCTTTCACACTTTCTTTTCCACCTTTCTCTTAATATAGAAATCTCTTTACTCTCTCCCCCCCCTCCCCCCTCCCTTTCCTTCCTCTCCTTCCTTGTAGCTCCTCACTCTGGAGGGACTCTCCAATGTCATTCAAAATGGCCTCCGTCAAACTTTTGGCCACACAGATGGGGACAAACAGGTGCCCCTGCTCTTTCTTTCCGATCACTTGTTCTTTTTTTTTTCTGTCCTGTTTTTTTCTTTTTTCACCGCTGGCTTGTTTCCTTCTCCACAGCTACTGCTGCTGCTTGGTGTCACACGTTCTATCATTTACTTTCTCTTTTTTCTCCTCCTTGTGGTTGATTTCTGTCCTTCACTTTTATCTCTTTTATTTGACCGCCTCTTATGTTTTGCAGCTTTTTACTGTTTCCCCATCTTGTTCTTCCTTTTTTTTTCTTTGCATAATCGTTGCTTTCTTTTGCTGGCATCAGTAAACATTTACTCTAATAAGTCTCGACCAAACCAACTACCGGCATCGTACCTTTTTATGGAAGGTGTTTTTTGTTTTAAGATTTTAAAATAGATCAATTCAATTCAGTTTATTTGTATAGCCCAATTTCACAAATTACAAATTTGTCTCGGAGGTCTTTACAATCTGTACATATAGACATCCCTGCCCCAAAACCTCACAATGGATCAGGAAAAACTCCCAACTAAGCCTTTAGGGGGGAAAAAATGGGAAGAAACCTTCAGGAGAGAACAGGAGGACCCCTCTCCAGGATGGACAGAACAATAGATGTCATGTGACCAGAAGGACAGATTAGAGTTACTGTGCAATGTAAATGTATGTGGCAATTCTAGATGGACTGTAACTGTGTAGAAGTGAACCACCACGTCAGCTGTGGGTCAGCGGTCAGCGGTCCGTCTTTAACTTAACCCTGATGGCTCCCTGTAGCCGAGTCTACGGTGTTTGCAAGTCGCTTTATACAAAAGCGTCAGCTAAATGAAATCTAATGTAAAGCCAGCCATCGAGACCAAAGACAATAAAGCGAAGGCACAGCACTGTTCCTGTAAAGCTGTATTTACTGAGACGATCATTAAAAAGCGGAAGAGTTCAGTTTACTAGAGAAGTGCTCTGCCAATCGCACTGGAAACATCTCCCAGCGTAACGACTATTGTTATTACACAACACCCACAATCCGGCCTGACAGTGTAGTGGTGCATGAGTCTGTGGAGCGGAGCTGGCCGCTGCGATTGGCCGGTCTGTCTTCAAGGGGAGGGGCTTAGTGAAGAGGCTTATCATACTTATTATACCTATTATCTCCTTGTGTCTAACATGATCTTCTTCATTTTCAGTACCTCACCACAGTCATCCCGTACGAGAAGAAGACTGGCTCTCCAGTGTTAGACGACCTCCAGATCCTCACAAAGAGTGAGCACACACACACACACACACACACACACAGGACCAAATTGGACATGGTCAACTTGTTTGCCCTCAAACTTTTAAAGCAATTTTCCTTTTTTCTTTTTTTTCAATGCGTGTCTTTTTAAATACTCCTCTCTCCTCGCTAGTCCTCCACGCCATGAGGGACGACAGTGAGAAGGTCCCCGCCCTGCTCACCGACTACATTCTCAAAGGTAAGCGTGCGTCCTTCAACCGCTCCCCGTGTGTGTGTGTGTGTGTGTGATAGCAGTCAGCGGAGTAGACCCCGTCTTTACAGTTGGTTCTGTTCGTGTCGGGTTCACCTGACAGTCGCACTTTGAAAGAGATTCTAGGGAAGCCGACGTTAGGAACAAAGTATCTCTGGACACAAACATGAATGTCAGGTGTGGGGGGATGCTTTGCCTTCACGGTTGACCTTTGCCCTCCTTGTCTTTGGTCCGTGCTGCTTGTCCTCGGGTAGCTCTGGTATGAAGCAGTGGAAACGGAGGTTTGTGAGGCCCTGACACACAAACACAGATTCTTCCCCTGCAGCCCTCCATGCAGAGCCCCGTCGCTCCTTCTCATGGCGTCTTTGTAGTTTTTCTCTCTCTCTCTCTCTCTCTCTCTCTCTCTCTCTCTCTCTCTCTCTCTCTCTCCCCCCCCCCCCCCAAGGCAGCCTTCACTGTCGTGCCTCTCGTGTCGTGCTGTGCGCTGCTTGTGGCTGCACCACACACACACACACACACACACACACACACACACACACACACACACACACACTCATCCTCACAGTTCCCCTTTTCACTGCAAGCTCGTAGTAGCAGCTGTACTTGTGTCTGCTTTCTCACCTGTATGCTCTCTCTCTCTCTCTCTCTCTCTCTCTCTCTCTCCTCTCTCCCCGTGGTAGTTGCTCTTCCATCATTCTCGGCTCTCCTTCGTGCGATGAGGTCATCAGAGCAGCGTTGGTCATGGCGCCTCTCTTCTTGTCTCCACAGTGCTTTGCCCGACGTAGGCGAGCCTTCTGCCTCCAGAACCGTTCACTGGACCATCAGAGGAGGGTTCTGGTAATCGGGAAGAACCCAGGAAATGGATTCACAATCTAAATCTTCTTTTTTTTCTTTTGGACTACGACGACTTTCTTTCCTCGTGGCATTTATTTTTCGTTCTCCTCCGCCCCCCGTTTTGTTTCCCTACCATTTTAACTCTAGATTTAACCCCTTGGTCTTGGTTCTTTTCACATGTGATGTTTGATCTTTTGAATGCCCTTACAACCCGCTACACCCTGACTGCACGACGACCTGCGTATGAATGCCAGTAACCAGTATTAGTCTGAGCGTGTCACTGATTAGCCAGTGGCTCTCGAATGGACGAGTCGGGTGTATTGTAATTCCTCGAGCTTCATCGGCCGGTCGGTGCGAGGGAAATGGCGTTTTGTAAATCGGATGCATTTGCATCGTGTGTTTCACGCCTGACGGAGAAACAAATCCTCCATCTCAGGAGCGGTTGGCCGGTCTGGGGCATGAATCCTGCGTTTGTTTTCTTCCCTGTGTGGAAACCTTTTGCTTTAACGGCATTAGCTGATTGATTACATTTGATGTCTCGGGGGTTACGCTGATATATATATATATTTTTTTTTTTAATTCTAAAATCCAAATTCGTAGGGCCAACCCGTCTTTCTGCGCGATGGTTTGGGTTCACGCTCAGTTTGGGCTGCGAGTTGAATGTTTAAAATGAAATATTTTGTATACGATCAAAAGATTTGCACAGGACTTTTAACTTTTTGAAAAAAGGGAAACGATTAAAAAAGAGCACAAACTTAAAGAAATAGCTGGATGAACAAACATGTAAAGCATATTTTTGGAGAAATAATTGTTTTTAGTGAGATTACTCGCCAGTCGCCACCTTTCTGTAACCCACGTAGCTCAGTGGGGTGAGGGGGTCGTCCTGCAACACCAAGGTCGTCGGTTCGATCCCCGCTCTCCCCATTAGTGGCAAGTGGAAGTGTCCATGAGCAAGGCACTGACCTTCCCGGGTGCATCGCAGCAGCCCACTACTCCTGTGTCCCTGGACTCTGCAATGACAATAGATTGAATCCAATCATTGAGTAAATGCTGCCCATTGACCTCTGAGCCCTCCAGTCGTGACCGCCACCCCCGACAACTTTATCGCGCCCACGAGTCGTCATTACACGGGTCTGAAAATACCTCGTGACACATTTATTTTTACATCGGCAGAGAATGAGCGACCCGGTCGTGTCGTTAAGATAAATATTGTGGTTAGGATAAGGTTAGGTTTAATAAATGTTGAGTTAAGCTTCTGTTCCAGGTTTTCTCTGTGAGCCCTTTAACTTTTGTGGAGATGTTGTAGCAGCACTTTAGTGTCCGTCAGACTGCGTCTCACTAGAATAGTGTTCGATGAGGCTTCAGCTAGCGCTGCCTAGATGTGTCAACATGAAGGACTGTTGTCCTTCATCCGTCTATTTACCTTTATTAGTCATCACAGCATGATCCTTTCAACCTTAAAGGGGGGGGGGTACACATACATCCAAAAGCCTTTGTTAGGAACACGGGGGCGGTGGCGTTTAAAAGATGTGAGAATCAAATGAGAAGAGACGATCGATGAGAGTTATCATGGGAATCGGAGGCCGGGTGTTTTTTTTTGCAGCTCGACGCTAAAAGACCAAATATCTCCGTCTCTCGTGCAAAGTCTACCGAACACCTCGGGTGGTGCGACGCCACGCCACGGACCGACGTTCAAGATCACTGCGACGCGCCGTCAGATCGGGGCTCGGATCAGGCCTCGCTCTCGGGTACGACCAGAAGGCGGCTCACGTCCGGTTCTGAAAGGCGCCGGCGCCCCCGAGTCGCTCCGTGTTTCCGGCAGCGACGTCATCAGCCGTCGGTCGCTTGAATTTGAGGTTTCCATTTGATGAAAGCGTTGTGCTATATTTCACTCTTTCTACATATGTTGTGTCTACGACTCTTTAATTTGTTTTGTTTACAGACGTTCCTATCACACTAAAGGGACAGAGTGCATGTTTTAAAAAGGCAAAGCGTTCATTTAAACTGTTGGGGAGATAACGGAATGGCCGTATATCAGACATGAGATATCAGGAGGCGTGTGGCCGTGAAAAACAGAGAAAACGTCCCTCAGTTGATCCTCGCTTTACAAAAGAAGGTCCTTTTTAGTTTTATATCTGAAATGGCGTGGATCCCGTACCGGGCCAGAACCGCTCATCTGGTCTCTAGTTATCCGACATATCGGTGCAACTGCAATTTAGAGATTTATATTTATACATGTACAAGGAAACGAGCAACCGAAGAAGAAGAAAACAGAGGCTACCTTTGTAAATGCCTGAAGATTTTGTACATTAAAACGACTCGTTTGGTTTTTAAATGCAATATAATTCCCCAGTTTGGAGGTTTTATGTTTCTCTCATGTGGTACTGCAGTATATTAATTTATTATGTAAATGTTTTGTAACCATATTATGGACTGTAATGGTACACGTGTTTTAATGCCCACAATGCATTGCAACTCATTTCAAATAAATGAATATGTGAAGAATTCGATGACTTTTGTGAAACACATTACAATTTTATTTGAGTCTACGTGTCCATATTCTTTTGAAATAACAACGTATCTCTCAAACATAAACTTTTCATGACCTACGGTTTGCGTTTATAAGTTTTGTGACAATTTCAGATGACATTTTTTCAAAGTTTATGATTTAACAAAAGATATTCTTTTGAAGAACAATGGAATACTTTATCCAGCAGTTTGTCTAGAAGAAACAAATGTGCAGACTCATTATTTTTACAGCAGTGACTGACAAATATGATGTGATCTTTATTTATTTTTTAAACATCTAATAAAATAACCAGTTAAAGTCTTGCATAACTGAAAAAACCCTGAAAAGAGACATTTATATAACTTCTTTGGTCTGTTTATTTCTCATGAATCTCTGAACAACCTACATTATGCTTCACACGGGATGGGAGCGTTTACATTGCGTCTCACAGCTCTCAACATGGCCGCTCGCAGCTGACAGTGTTTACCTGAAGGGACGCACTAGTCATGCTCTGGATCTGAGAGGAACGTATTGCATCTGTAGATACTGAATATCAATATCAAAATGTGTTTCATGTATATTATTACAACTATTTTCATATCAATATTGCGATTAATCCGTTTTTTTTAATGCAAAAAGTTGCTCAGTAACGGCCTGAAATATAAGATAACAAAAGTGTTCAGTCATGTAGAGCTGGTGGTAACAAAAAAACAACTAACAATGAGAATTACGCCTCTTTAAAAATTCTACAAAAATTATTAAAATTACCAGGAAAAAGGTACTCTCTAGAGAAATTTTTTAAAAAAAAGATAAATTTGTTCTTCTGCATCGCCGTAAAGCAGCGTTGCTGTTTCTCGGAGTCTATTCTTCGTCCTCCTCACTCACAATGGATCTGATGTGTTTTTAATGTCAGACCAGTAACATTGTCACTTATAGCTCCTCCCAGTCGCCATGGTGATCTGTTCACTAGATATGTTCTTCTTCATCGTGAGAGAGAAGAGACGTTCCCCTCGGCTGTCAGACGTAAGGGGTCGGGGCTTCGTGCGTGGGCGTGGCCCGGCGCCCCCGTGGGGTTCAAAGGTCGTCCTCGGGGTCACAGGTTGGTGTCGGTGAACATGGTGTGCTCCTTCCTCACCGTGCTGAACCCTTTGACGGTGTCCACGAATTCCTCGTCGTCCATGAACTGAAGAGGGGGAGGACAGAGCTCGTTAAGTCGGGAGAGTGTTTGTGTGTGTGTGTGTGTGTGTGGGGGTGTGTGGGGGTGTTTTAGGTCATTCTACACCTGTGTGACGAGTCTCGGTGCCCGGGGGTTCCCCCATGTTTTCTTTTTATGTTTTTCTTTTGGTGCACAACACGTGCCATGGAGGGAACACCGGGTGATCTGTGATGTCACTGCTGTGTGGGGGGGGGGGGGGGGGGTCTGAACATCGCTCACCATCCCGCTGTCGTGGCCGGAGATGTTGGGGTCCCACGCCTCGTCTCCCGTCATCGACTTCCCGTCCATCACCTGGCTGACGCTGCGCCGCAGAGAGTTCACGCTCAGGACCTCCAGCTCCCCTTGAGGAGGCAGCGCCTCAACGGGCTCACCTTTAGCCTCCAGCACCTCCTGGGGAGGAGCAGAGGGGCGTGTGTGTGTGTGTGTGTGACACTGAGAGAGAGACTGTGTGTGTGTTTGTGTGCGTGTGTGTGTGTGTGACACTGAGAGAGAGACTGTGTGTGTTTGTGTATGTGTGTGTGTGAGACACTGAGAGAGAGACTGTGTGTGTGTTTGTGTATGTGTGTGTGTGTGTCACAGAGAGACTGTGTGTGTTTGTGTGTGTGTGTGTGACACTGAGAGAGACTGTGTGTGTGTGACACTGAGAGAGAGACTGTGTGTGTATGTGTGTGTGTGTGACACTGAGAGAGACTGTGTGTGTGTGTGTGTGTGTGTGTGTGTGTGTGTGACATACTGAGAGAGACTGTGTGTGTGTGTGTGTGTGTATGAGACACTGTCTGTGACTGTGTGTGATGCTGTGAGTGTGACGCTGTGTGTGTGTGTGTGTGTGTGTGTGTGTGTGTGTGTGTGTGTGTGTGTGTGTGTGTGTGTGTGTGTGTGTGTGTGTGTGTGTGTGTGTGTGTGTTACCTCCATCTTCATGGTGAACCCCTTCAGCGTCACACTGCTGGAGAAGCCCGTCGTGTCGGGCACCGTTTCAAACTGAAAGGAGTGTGTGAGAGTAAATAATGTCATTACATTGTGTGTGAGAATAAATGGTCATAATATTTGTGCCCAGGACATTAATTATGTCTCAGAAACTAATTAGTTTGTTCAAATGAAATTAATCTTTGATTAAGAACTTCCTCCACAAAATCTAATTATTGTGCTTTCTCTCTGAAATGATGCTCAAGTATAAACTGTGTGTGTGTGTGTGTGTGTGTGTGTGTGTGTGTGTGTGTGTGTGTGTGTGTGTGTGTGTGTGTGTGTGTGTGTGTGTGTGTGTGTGTGTGTGTGTGTGTGTGTGTGTGTGTGTGTGTGTGTGTGTGTGTGTGTGTGTGTCCTCTCACCAGAGAGTTGCTGGTTGGGTAGATGGCCATGCGGCTCCTCTTGGTGGTGGGCGGGGCCACCAGCGGGGGTCTCTCCCTGGTGAAGGGGGATTTGTTCAGGGCCTGCAGGGGGAGATGGATTCTGACCTTTGCTGTAGAGGTCACGCCGTATCGTGTGTTAAATAAGTGTCTCTCACCTTATGGAGCGTGACGCCTAACACGATGGCGAGCAGCAGCAGGGCGATGGCCGCCATCAACACGATGAACCACAGCTCCCGGACCACGGGCTGACCTCCCTGACCTCCCTCCGCCTGCTCACCTCCACCTCCTGCAGGCGGAGGGAGGCTCGGTGAATCTGGAGGGAAGGCCGGCGTTTTACGTCTGAGGTTTGTGAGTAATTATCATTTTATTCAGTTACATTTCCGACAACTGAAAAAACCTCCCTAAAAATAAATAAATAACATATATATTTATTTAATAAATACTGTACTTCAAATAATAATATAATTTTAATAATAATCTTGAGGTTTTTATTATTTTTTTATATTTCTACATTTCTATTTTACAAATTATTATAAAGATAATCCACCAATAAATGTACTATTATAAATTAAACTATAAACTAACAACAGTATATAAAGCCATTAAAATGTGCTCATATCTATAAATATGAAACACTATTATAATACATATTACTGTGCAGTATGAGCACTAATATTGTTAGTACTTTAGGTGTACTTTCATACTGGAAACATTATGATTGTATTGAACTTGCAGTATTTACACAACCATCCAGTTATAAATGAGTTGTTTCCTGTTATTTATTTATTTTACAATGACATAAGCAACACTGTTTTTATAGATTCTACACTCATATCCTCCAGAACAATAATCCCTAACAACATGTTTGTCACCCAACACATGTAGAAATGAGTAAAATAATCTGTATATTGTCATATAAGTAATAACATGACCTCTGTTGTGTTTTGAATACATCACAAGTCACCGCAGTGAGACAGAAAGACGATCACACGTGCGGTGGAAGAGATAACTGTAACTGGAGACTCGCTTGTTCTCGTGGCCTAGTTTCTAGCCGAGCACCACGCTCCCTCATCACACACTTTTAATAATTTCCTCTCATCTAGACTCTTAAATATGTCGTTAGTAAATTGGCACAGCGCGCGCCGTTAAAGTGAATATAGGATCACTGCTGCTCCTTCTTGAGGAGCTTCCAGGAGGCGATGCCAGAGGATACGCGGCCGCTTTAGACCGGCTTGTTTTCAAAGTGTCGGTGTTGGACTCTGGGAGGTACCGAGACTCACCAGTACTGAGGTCCGTGGTTCGGCCTGCGGTGGGGGTGCTGGCAGCCCCTCGCTGTGTGATGCATCGATCAGAAAAGGGTTTTAAAAGAAAGACCTGCCGGGTGTTTTAAGGATCACACCTGTCGCCCCATCAATATTTTACTCCGTGGTACTTTTACGGACGAGGAGAAAACATGTCCTCGTGTCTCCTGAATGTTTCCTCGAGAGCACGAGGTCGTAGCTGGAATGATACACACACACACACACACACATACACACATGTGTGTGTGTTCCTCTTGCGCTCCAAAAACTCCCATCAACTTTTTCTCTTTTTTTCTGTTTCTTTCTTCCAGCAGCGCCATGGTAACGGCCAGGTGTCAGGTTTCAGTTTACCTGAAGAGGCACAGGAGCCATATCACCCCCCACCCCTGGTCCTCAGGTGCCCTGTTTGTACTTTCCTATGGCCCTATTTGTGATATGTCCACTCAAACATGGCATTAAGTCATGTAATAAAGAATATAACGGTACATGACACACTCCCAGGCGTGTGATCTGGTGTGTGTTACTCATTCCAGCCCTTAGATCATGTGTTAAAATGAGAGTCTGATGAGAGTATATTATTAAGAGAAGGATATTCATGTTTCTCAATGATTTTGCAGCTGTATGAATCGTCTTAGTTAATGTGTTATATGTTATGTGTGTGCTGTTGGACATTTTATTTGCACAGCCCAAGAT
The DNA here is from genome assembly GCA_036178185.1 of Liparis tanakae. Classification (NCBI taxonomy): domain Eukaryota; kingdom Metazoa; phylum Chordata; class Actinopteri; order Perciformes; family Liparidae; genus Liparis; species Liparis tanakae. The sequence goes on along the minus strand of CM070101.1, from coordinate 15,348,354 downwards.
ATATGAAGACATATGTCATGATCAGATGGATAAAACATGTAATCATTAGATTAGATATTCCTGTATTAGTCCCACAACAAAAAAAGGAAGTGGCTGACCGAAAGCCTTTCTTATAAGCTATCTAGCTTATAAGTGCCCTAACCTTATTTCAAAGAACCATATATATAAAAGATATAAACAGCAGTATGTACAGTAGACTGAGAATAACGCACCACGTGACTACTCTGTTGTGCGATGCCTCCTCCAGTTTAAGCAGGTCACTTCCGATACGACAGGTGGCGCTGTTTTCATTACAGCAGCTCATGTTGCGCTGCACATTAAAAAGCAAATAGCCAGAGTTTTTTTCAGTGTGAGAAATACGATGTGTGGCGGAGTTAAGACCAATGCGTGAAACTTGAGAGCCCTGCAACTCGTGGCGATGCTCGAGGCGATACTGCTGCAAGATAAGTCCGGTTCCTAATCTAACAATCTATCAATCCTTCCGCATTGGCAATGAATGCAAATGATTCGGCCCAAGAAACGTTGAATCCTCTGTTCTCCTCAGTTATTCATTGCCAATGCGGAAGGATTGATAGATTGTTAGATTAGGAACCGGACTTTGCGTTTTTGCCCATGCGCACGAAAGCGCAACGAGTATCGCCTCGAGCATCGCCACGAGTTGCAGGGCTCTCAAGTTTCACGCATTTCGGTCTTAACTCCCGCCACACATCGTATTTCTCACACTGAAAAAAGCTCTCGGCTATTTACTGTTTTAATGTGCCGCAACGCCAACATGAGCTGGCCGCGCTCACGGTGGAGAAATCAAGCGCTCACTGGAGGTCCGCTGTGAGGTGACAGTTATCAGCCAATCAAAAAAAGAAATGGGCTACACAATAAGTCAATGAGAAAACAAACTATCTGTTGTATCTGGGTAACATTTAATCCAGCAACCAGTGAACCAATCTCTTGGGGGGGGGGGGGGGTGCGGCCCTCACACACCCCTTGATTTTCTTATTCGGCCCACTTGCTACTGAAGTTGAATATCCCTGATGTACACGCATAAGTACTTATGTACATATGCACATATAAACAGGTTTCCTGGTGGAAGTCGCTTCTTTTATATATATATATATATATATATATATATATAAATATATATATATATATATTTTTTTTTTTGAATCATGTTTTTTAATGGGATGCCTGCAGAAATTGCTTTAAGAGTCACTTATGGTCAGTGTTTACATGAATGTCCAATTCTATTTATTTTTGCTTTCTGCCTTTTTTTAAGTTACATTGTTGTGTTCAACGTGACTATCCAAAACCGTGCAGGGTGAGATATGACCTTGTAAAAAAATATCATTTTGACCTTCAAACCACAAACAGCGGCCCGTTGGTGTTCCTTGCAGTGCGCCGTTCAGCCACACGATGGTGCTGATAAGCAGCAGCTGCTGGGTGTCCAGCGTGAGCCACGCAGCAGCAGCAGAGCAGCAACTCGGTGAGCTGCAGTGCCTCTTACCCTCCGTCCCAGAGCTTATTACAGTTGCTCTCAGAAATCAACCCCACGCCCCCTTAGTCCTCCCCAGAAGGACAATGCAGCGCGCTTCAGCTTCAGCTTCAGGCTTCAGGCTTCAGGCTTCAGGCCCCTGGCGTGCTGGAAAGTCCCTTTTCCCCTCTGCGTCGTCCTCGAGTGACCTCTAACCGAGCATGTTGGTGTCGTCCATCTGCAGAGGGGAAATGATGGAGAGCGACAGGCAGCAGCCTCAGCCTGTCCCGGCCTGCGTGGACATCAAACTTTAAACCGGGTCCTGGGATGAGTTGTGTTCTTCTCCTCTTCTTTTTACATTACATGTCATTTCTACTCCTCGTCTACGTCGTGCTGCACATCGTATTTACATTGGATGTTATGTTTTATTTGACGTGCATTATTCACTCCGTTTGGATGTTTGATTCTGCACTGTGCATAATAATGTATCTGTGGCACCGGGTAGTCTGGGGGGGGGGGGGGGGGGGCAGAACACTTCTTTAAACTTATTACGGTCTTTAATGGCGTCTGGAGGAGAGATTATTAATTGGAATTCTGGGATGTTGGAGGAAAAACTCTCAATGGAGACGAGGTCGAAGTCGCCAGGCGTAGCGTCTAACTACTATTTAGATTTGATTTCAGTTTTACGATAAAGGTCCAGCTGGGGGGGGGGGGGGGGGGGTGTTCACTCTGAATGATGTACGCTGTTAATCAGAAACAAAAACACACGGTTGAGACGTGAAATCAGAATAATCAGAATAATCTGAATCATCGCGTGCTTAAAATAAAAAGAAGACCGATCCTTTAAAAAAGCGTGTGTGTGCTCGCCGAGGCATCTTGTAACTCGTGTTTTATTCATCATTCATTTCCGGTCATCTTATGGTCTCAGATCAATGTCGCCAAACCATAATTTTGCCAAAACAAAGTGATCATTTAAGACTTTCTTTAAATCTGTAGCCATGCAGCTCCAGCCAGACATAACCACTCTGTGGAAGAGAAGGGGGGGGGGGGGGGGGCACATTAACTAACTGCTCATTTGATTTATTTTTTTTACAGAAGAGCTCTCCTCAGTCTAATACCCTAATCAGCATTCATACCTCGCCGCGATGATTCGGGACAATGCTTTTTTATTGAGGAAGTGATCTCACCCTTGAGTGCCAGAATCAGCCTTTTTTTACAGCCCATCTCCTCGGGGGCCTCATCCATCACCGAGGTGTCTGGGCGACACGGCCGCGAGACACACACTAACTCATTTAAGGAGAGGGACACACACGGATATATCACTCAAGACCACTAACTCACTTACTGACGGCTGATGTGGTGAAACATCTCCAGCCTGCTCGGAAATCCCTCGGCGCACCGCTGGAGTTTTAACCGCGGGAGGAGAAAAAAAATAGAGATTATTAAGCTTCTGCTGACAGATAAGGTGGGAATAAAGGGCAAATTCACTTTGATTTTGATTCGTCCCGCTATCTATTCCGCCGTCTTTACTCTTCGCGCCTTGTTTACGCGAACAATATCACATGCCGCGTGTCACGGGAACCGATCGTGACTAAGCGTGGCCGTAAAGTCGTTCAGAAAGCATGTAATCCTACAGAATACACGCGTGTTCAATCAGCAGCCTGACAAAGGCGCAGCGTTGCTCATCAGCACTATATTTTTTTCCAATTACATTTCCAGATTGAGTCGAGTGGGCCTAAAACGCAGCTTTGAGAAATACTGGCGCGCAACATTTTATTGCAACACTTCATTTTATGGGAGCAGCTGCAGCATTTTAAAGGTACTATGTGAAGCAATTTACATGTCGTAATTGTTTTGTATTGAGAAAATGTTGAAAAGTATAAAAAAAGTAGATGTATGCTATATTGAAAAAGCCATTGCTTGTCAATGCATGTAGAAAGTAGTCGTTTTAAACATCATAGGGTAGTATTTAAAATAGCGTCATGGAAATAAATCTTAATATTTTATTTTATAAAGGTTGGAAGTGTTGGAAAATGTGAAAAAAAGTTTCAGTATGTGTAAAAAAATTACATGAATAAGTTATAGTTTAGTATCTTGAATGTAAAAAAAAAAATATATATATTTAGGTCACTGTACCATAAAAGTCAAGTTAAAGGATAGTATGTCGTAAAAAATTATAGCATATCCTAAAAAATTTAAAAAAAAAACCACAAACAATTTTATAATATTATATTAAACAATGTATGTTACACAGTGTCTATATTTAAAGTCTACAGTTTTCAGAGGGATGTGAACTTAGTTGTGGGTCCACCACAATCTGATATATGGGTCGCAGAGGAATTGCAGCCAATCACCTTTACCAACACAGTCTGTCCTTAACTGTGGCAACAGTGGAGGAGGAGGAGGAGGAGGAGGAGGAGGAGGAGGAGGAGGAGGAGAAGGAGGAGGAGGAGGAGGTATAGGTATAGGTCATAATAAATGTCATGGAAAAGATATGACAAACGTTTCAGTATCAGTCATTGTTTATATGTCAAATTAAAAATGTCCAAATTGTATGTTAAAAAAAAGTCAACGTATACCAAATCAAAAAACGTAATAAAATAAAGGTCACATCTCTGCTCCCCTCTGAGTGACCAATGGGGTGCGACAAGGTTGAGTACGGTCACCTGCTCTGTTCAATCGTCGTATGGATGACCTCGCTAAAGAGATGTATGATGGAGGAAAGTCTCATTACCCATGTGATGTACGCTGATGACCGAGTGGCCCCGCCTCCTTATTACTGCTCATGTTATGTCCTGCAGTATGATGTCATCAACTCAACTCTCAAAAGACGGTTATGATGATACCAAGGAGTCACAGTAATTGTACAATATGGCGATTAAAGCATTGCATAGTAAAGAAAACAGTCATACTATTATTATTTTGTAAGTAATTAAAATTTAAAAAAGTAATCATTAATCGTGTGTCGGAAAAAAAACATAGTATAGTAAGTATTAAAAAAAAGTCTTAAATATGATAGTATGTCAGAAGTAGTCATCATATATCATATAAGAGTCATTTTCATAGTAACAAAAATAATTTTTAAATAGTCGTCAAAAATGTCTACACAAAGTCTGCAAAAATGTATACCAGATTTTTTAATAATTAAAAAGTATGCTAAAAAAGTAATCATACTATAGTATGTCGGAAAAAAATCATAGTATAGTAAGTAATATTTAAAAAAATATATATTATAGTATGTCTGAAGTAGTCGTAATACATCATATAAGAGTCATTTTTATAGTAAAAAAAATAAATATTGAAATAGTCATCATAAAAAATGTATGATAAAGTACGTCCATCAAAAAAGTAAAACAGTCGGATGCCTTCAGAGTCCAACTATTATATGATTAAATGTCAGTCTATTGAAAGTCATAACAAAGTGTTGGTATAGCACGTCGTAAAAAGTTGTAAAAAGTCATAACAAAATGATAATACAGCATTTAATCAACAATGTCCCTTTGGCATGGCGGTACAGCATTATGAATGCGGTCCTCGTATACATTATGTCACCAAGTAAATAATAAATAAAGAGCCATAAAGCATTTTAGGGACACTTTTACAGCCCGTGTCATGAATACATCACAGAGTTGGATGGAGGCAAAACAAAGGGAGGACTGGAGGTAAACACAAATCACCTCGGTGCCGAGGGCCCAAGATGAATATGGAAGGTTTCATCTTTTGTTGTTGTTGTTGTTTGGTGACAGGATCAATATCGCGCTTGTGTTAAATGATACACTGCGATTCGAGAGCCTCCGAGAGGTAAAGAGTGCATGCTAATAGTTTAGCTTCGGCTAGCCTCCGCTGCTGCAGCAGGGTGAAGCGTCAGAGGGAGTGGTCCACCAAAGTAGTAGAAAGATGGAGGCGTGGCCTGTTGTTAAGGGTTACTTCCTGGAGCCAATGTAGCGTGACAGCATGGTGGAAGTAGCAAGCTAACTAGCGGATGGCTGACTACTAATTCTGCAGTGTGCTCATGTTACTTTAGTTGGAAGAAATCTATCTGAAAAAGATATATATAAATACATACATATATATTATATATACATATACATACATGTTTTATATATATATATAATATATATATATATATATATATATATATATATATATAAAACATTTTAAGTTTAGAGAATTATTCTACCTCCACCTACAAAAGTATACGTGATCATATTTACTACCAGAAGCATCTTTATGAGTGCATCACCTCTTATGAATGTGCTTATAATTCACACATAGCCTTCATATAAAGTGGGCCGCACGTTGTTTCAATGTCGTTATTGAACTTTCAAACGGTTTTAAGTCAAATGTTTTAGTGAAATGTTCACAAATGTGTTTTGTTGCCAAATTGTATTCAAAAAAATCCATTAAGCAAATAATATCCTTGCGTCTGCATACAACTCAGTGTGTTTTAATAGTTAAATAGTGCTTAGAAATTCTAAATAGGGTTGTTTAAATCAAAAGCATGACCAAAATATGAATAAATAATACATTTTAATCGTAAAGAAATACATTAAAATGATTGTATGATGATGTGATGAGTCAACCCACCTCTGCCTGCATCATCCGCCTCAACAGGCATCTGATGACCAGCGCTGCCCGGAGCCACCGCTACACTTCATTACATTATGGCCGTTAATTATAAACCTCCATCCAACTCGTGCGATGGTGTATAAGCGTGTAGTAAATGTGTTAACTTGGACATGACAGTTGTCACTTACCGGCGCTTAATGAATTAGTTTCACAGCCTTTTCTTCTCGTTATTGAGAAACATGACACTCGGGTGATATGAGCTTTGCATTAAGGGGATCATCTTTATTGCCCAAGAATCCACCTGAGAATGAATTATTAGCGCGGCACAGCTCATCCAACCAAAGCTTATTTGCATCCTTAAACATCTCTGTTGGCGTAAGACATGACGTATATACAGCAAAACGTACAGTACACACATTTAAACCGGCATATTGCTGCCGTCATCTCGTCACAAAAATATGCACATTACAGCGTCACGGTACCTCGAGTAAAATAAGGAGAAAGACTTTTTACTCGATGTACCGAGTTTCCCTTTTCGGTTTCATCCCTTCATGTAACGGGTGCAGAAAAAAGACAAATTTCAGATATAACTACTCTTCACACAGAACACTCTAACAGATTAACAGCGCGCCATCACCGGTTTCCCCAAACTTTATGGCTAAAAGGGAAAAAAAAGTAGTGCACAAATTTCATCCTACAAAGACATTCTACCATAGAAAGGACATCAAATGCCTCCCTAATCCAGATTATACAGTATGGCAGCCATTTTACATATTAAAGTTATATCTAAGGTGTCTACAATAACTCTACAACATTATGATCTTTAAGTACGCACTCCAATTATAATCAAGTTGCCTCGAATTTCACGATATGGTTTACATTGGTGTCAGTGCTGGAGCGGAGAAGCTAGTAAAAATGATTTTACTGTATCATTTAAAAAAATCTTTAAAAAAATTATCATCCACCGGAGTTGTTTTTAATCTACTCTTCATTAATGCCACATTAGTAAATAAAATTGTTAAAAAACAGCAAACGAACAGAGCTACTTTTGAATAAATATCACTTTGCTGTCGTACAGTTGTATAATGCATCTTATACTCTTTCCCTGAAATTTGCAAATAAATCAGGAAGCCGGTTATTGTTTTATGAGATCACTTAATAGCTTCCCTTTCATCATTTATATATGAATGTAGTGGATAGATAGATACTTTTTTTGCCATACACAACACAGCAGGGATGCAGGTTTATGTGAAGTTAATGTCTTACAGGCCACATTATATTATTGTGGACATATGCTGGTATTAATAGTTTGAGTCTTTACTCTTTGGCAAGACTTTCCTCTCAGGACACATTTACCTTTCCTCTACAAAAAAAGGACAAAAAACAAAATCAAAAATCAGGAAAAAGGCTTTTCTAAATGCACGAGAATGCAGATTAACAGGTTTCAAGAAGGACGACATAATCCGGGAGGATATTCAAGTATCAGGTGGTCTATTGACAGGAGAAGCTCTACGTTTGGCGTGTTACTGTAAATATCTCTAGAAGGCGCTTTCTGCTGCTTTTGCGCTGTCGATGACAAGATGACAATGTTCCTCGTCGTCGAGACACTCTGCTCCAATCGGACGGCTCCGAGAAGGAAAATATGTCGCTCTAAAAAAAATAAAAAATGTCCCGTCGTGCTTCCCGGCGGCAGATTTGAAGAAAAAAAAATCCTCTTGTTCAAAGCTGAAATGGACGAAAACCCTCACCGTCACCCCGCCGTCCTTCACTTTCCCCCGGGACGAAGCTGGTGGGCCGTCCCGTGTCCCGGGGGTGTGGGGGGGGGGGGTCAGGCCTTGGCCTCCAGCAGTTCGAGGAACAGTTTGTGCATGGGCACGCGGCCGTCCTGCTTGATGCTGCAGAAGTGCTGCACGGCGCGAGCCGCCGTCTGCCGGAGGAGGGGGAGGGTCATGATCAGCTTGCCGGCCCGCCGGGGGTCCTCCGGGTGGTGGGCGCCCTCGTACTCCTGAAGGGCCCCGTGGAGGACGTCCTGCAGCCTCTGGACCGCCTCCGAGTCCTCGATTTGCATGGAGTCTGTCGGGAAGGTGAAATTGAGGAATTCCGGTCAGGAGGAGGAGAGTAAATGCGATAAAACAAAGTAAAAATGTATTGTTTTTTTAAATAGCTTAATTCGCTACTTTAATTGAATTGCACAAATGGGAATGCCATTAGCGTGGAAGCAATTTGGATATATAACCAAAGTAAGGGGACACATTTTAATGTTGACCTGCTTGTGGCGCTTAAAAGAGACGTTAGAGCAGGGGCGTCAAACTAATTTAACCGTGGGCCACATCAGCGTCATGGCTGCCCTCTTAAAGGGCCGGAAACACTTTATAAATTGTTAAATAACTGTCTTTGCATTTGATTATTGTTTATTTGAGTGTAGAAATATTGTACATGAAAATGTCTCTTATATTACAACTTAAATCCATTTATTTTAAAACCTTCAAAATAAAAGCCCGGGAAATTTTTCTTCAATTTCTTTAAGAAAAGGGGCTCATACGTCTTTCAAGCCGTCAGGGGCCACACAAAATGATGCGGCGGCCCAGATTTGGCACGCGGGCCTTGTGTTTGACGCCTCTGCGTTAGAGCATTAACAAAAAAAATCCTGATTTATCTAATACCTGAATTAGCGAGCGCGATAGCCTTGAGGACCACAAACTCCTCCTTCTCCAGCGCCATGGTCTTATACTTCTTGGCCAGCTGCAGGATGGCGTTGTTGAGGTCCAGCAGCCCGGCCAGCTTGGACTGCTCCTCGTCCATCACGTAGTCCTCGGCGTACACCAGCTTGTCCTCCAGGCCCAGCGAACGGAACACCACCCTGAGGATCAGGATCTCCATCCAGCCGCTCTGCAGTAGACTCATCTGGTCGGCCAGAGAGAGGGAGGGGAAGCCTAGAGGAGCACAAACGAACCCCGGTTATTGGGATGCAGAATGGGGGCGGATATTTGAAAAGAAGTGGGTATTTAAGGGCTAACACGTGGGTCTTCATTAGAGGGTCCGTGACCCCTAAGGAGATAAAGAAAGAAGCCAGTGCGCGGGGCTCTTTTTCGGCTCACACACCAGCACGGCTCCATCCGTTTGAGGCCTTCGAAGTGAACAACAACATTAGAAAAGTCAATTAGAAAAGTAACAGGGAGCCAAGTGTAGGAGAGCATAAGCACAGAGGCGATGGGCTCGTGCCTCCTCGTCCCCCCGGTAATGAGATCGAGCAGCAGCAGCGATTCAACAGCAACAACAACAACAAAAAGAAAATTAGCTAATTTTAGAAATGATCTTGAGAAGATGAAACATGACAACAAGACGGACATTTGCATCCAATAATACCCTTAAATTACTCACAGACATGTCGGAGAGACTGCCAAGATTCGCATCAAGAGAGGTGATGGAATTTGGAGAACTCAACATTTATCATTAAATTTGACATTTTAGGACATCCAGGATTTATTATGAGAAGGGCAAGCTGTGAGAATACGGCTCGGAGCTCCGTCTGTCGGCTCAGAAGAGAGGCTTTTCTTCTTAAAAACATCATATAAACGTTACGCCTAATAAAAGGTGTTGTGGTGATCGGAGGATCAAGCCCACCGAGGAATAAAAACTCTGGATATTTCATCCTCGCTTGCACAGATTCTTCTTTTAATCCGTCAACAAACTTTATTAAATGTTCATACTAAACGGCGGAAGAACCTCTTTTAAATAATGTGGCTGAATTTCATTTCACGCATTCATAATAACAATAATCCTGATAATAATCCTAATCATGTGTATTCGATAGAATAGCATCGTTGATGGTCCGGATTCCCTCAGAAGAAGAGCGCGCGATGCAAAGGGCACAACAAAGGACAGAGGGAGTGAACAGGGGGTGAATTTAATTACACTCTGTGGGACACGCCCACTTTGATTGACAATTACACCCCACAGGAGCGTGATTAAAGCCGGTCACGTCCCCCGCGTAAACCCGCGTACACACACTCACACACACATTTACTGTAATTAAAACAGATGATTTTATAGAACGGGAGGAGGGAGGAAGGAGGAGGAGGAGGAGGAGGAGGAGGAGGAGGAGGAGGAGGAGGAGGAGGAGGAGGAGGAGGAGGAGGAGGAGGAGGAGGAGGAGGAGGAGGAGGAGGAGGAGGAGGAGGGGAGGGGGGGGGGCGTTTGTGTTTTTGACACCGTCGGTGATGGTTATCAGGATCCACTGCTTTTTACAATCGCCACGGGGACGTGAGCGGCGCCCGTTTCCCGTTTCCCCCCACACACACACACACACACACACACACACACACACACACACACACACACACACACACACACACACACACACACTACCGCCAGCCTGATTGATTGGAGACGCTGCCTGTGCACAATTTTCATTGGTCGATAGGGATCAGTATTCTGGCACGGGACCATCGATCAGGCGCCGGGACCTGTTTGAGTGTGATGACATCCCAGACGACATATCGACGTGTTTTAAGGGCGAATACAAGTGAAACCTTCAATAAAAGTAAAAGAGCATATTTATAATGAATACAAAAAAAGGGGCAAAGTGAAGGTCACCGAGGGCGACGGGGAGCGCTGGCGTATGGGGGGGGTTCTGGAGCCGGCGTGCGTTGTATCATATCAACAGTAACACACGCTAACACTACACAGACTCCGGAGCCAACGAGCAGACTCCAAAACAAAAAAGAGGCCAAAAGCAAAGAGGGCAGTTGGTCTTCCGCCAGCTCATCTGCCGGTCGGGCCCTCAGCCTTCAGAGCGCGTCACCGTCAATCCGCCTGATGGAAGCGGACGCGGGAGAGAGGGGGAGCGGCCGGGACGGTTGCCCCATCACACTCACCTCCCCCTGGGCAAAGAACTCAGATGGCCCAGGCCCCCTTCGCCCAGGATCCTGGTCCTCCCAGCCATGGGGGCCTCGTGGGCCGCCACTCAGCCAGAGCCGATGTGACATGGCCATTACGCTGCTAGAAGGAGGCAGTCTTTTTTATTTTTTCAATATCCATTCTCTCCCTATGTGTGTGTGTGTGTGTGTGTCTCCTTCTTTGTCCCCCGTGATTTGGACCGCGTGGTCTCTTTTACCTCCTCGACCTGCTCCTTGCGTGACGCCATTGTCTCTTCCTTTCATTACGTCCGCTGTCACTCATTTATTTTCATTATTATATGTTCCTTTGTCCTTTTTTGTCTTAATCTGCCATATTCTGTGTCGTCTATTTCTATTAAATTGAAAAAGAAAAAAAGAAAAAAAATCCCTTTCACTGAAAGAACAATGTTTTCAGGCAACAGTCATTTTGTTTGCCAACATTGTTTTGAATTTATCCTAATGAATCATTGTCTGTCGGGCTCAAACTCACAGTTTGATCTCTGCAGTTATATGCTATTATAATATAATAAGAAAACTAACAGGAAGCTACCAGGTCGGGAAGGAGGACATACAGATGTTTGGTATTGTTCATTTCATGTGTTGCCTCTGTTGTCTCAGAACAAATGAAATCCTTCTTTGATTAATACATTTAATTCGATTGTTTTCTTCTCTTTGATTTTGTCTATATAATCTCTGAAGTAAAGAAAATGCTAATCACATGTTATCTGAGGATAACATGTACCAGAAATACACGTTTTATAAGGATTACAAATAGAGGAAAGCTCATTCCAGTATTAATGTTATGTTATTGCTATTTCTAACTAATAAAGTCTAAATCTTATTATTATTTTTATTTTTATTTATTAGATTTAGTTTAGTTTAGTAGTTTTACTTTAGTTCTGTTGTGTTTTGCTGTGTTTTGTTGTGTTTTGTGTAAAAAAAGAAATAGGTAAATGTATCACAATTGCACTCTCGTTGTATGCTTGCTTATTTACTTAAAATAAAAATATATATATAAAAAAAAAAAAAAAAAAAGTCTAAATCTGTTCATAGTACGAGAGTTATATGAGATGTGAAACCACGCTCACGTCTGACCATTGAATACAAAGACACCATCAGCCGCCAGTTAGCCTAGCTTAGCGTAAAGACTGTAAACAGCTAGCCTGACTCTATCTGCAGGTCCCTGAATCTTCACCCCGCCACCTCGAAGGCGGAAACTTATTGAAAGATAGTTTTCAGCAAAGAACCAACAAACAAATCAAACGGCTTATTGTACAATTAATGTTAGCGCTGTCTCCTCGTGCTCGTACGCTAAAGCTAAGCTAACTCGCTGCTGGCTCCAGCGCCGCATTCACCGTGAAGGCCCTAGAGTGGTATCGATCCTCTCGTCCAACTCTCAGCAATTAACCGACACTAATGAACGGCAACGAGCAACGAGCCCGCCGCCGGACACGTCGTTAAAAAGAAAAAAAATCCTCTCCTCTTTTTTTCTTTCTTTTTGTAAATGGACGTCAACGTCTCTGTCCTTGAGATTTATTTGCCTCGGCTTGCCCCGATGAAAGAGCAGCTTTCTGTTGCATTTTTTACTGACACTTCGTAACTTTTAAGTAAAACAAGCTTGACAGTCGGAGATGCACCCCCCCCCCCCCCCCTCCCCCTCAGGTGGGGATCTGCTGTGCGCTCGAGTCCAACGAGCCAAAGCCTCCACTGGCGGAGGGCTACAAATACACCCATCAGTCGGGATCCGTCAGTCTCGTGCACTGACAGTAAAGAGCCGTCAACGGGAGAAAAGAGGCGGGCAGCAACAGCCGGGGGAGGGGAGGGGGGGGGGGGGGGCGGCGACACCAAACACCAACACACTCTCTAATGGATGCTCCATGTCCACTTTGTAGGTGGAAATACAGAAGGGGGCAAATATAGTTGAGATTCAAGAGTGCACATACACACACACACACACACACACACACACACACACATATACGTACACACACCTGCTTTGTTTGTTTTGTAAGCATTTCAGAGATACGACATCAACAAAAAACCCAGGTGTTTCCCATGTGATGTTTTGTGTGTGGACATCATGGCTGATAAAGCAGTCGCAGCTTCAGAGTTGAAACAGACTGTGATGGTTATTGCTTGAGAACAATGTTACAACGCCACTTTTAATTTATAAAATGACAAAAAACAAATAAAAACACACATTAGAACTAGGTGACATCTTCAAGTTGCTTGTTTGATCAAAATTAGAGTCCAAAACTCAAATATATTCAATTTATAAGAATAAATGAATAGTAATGAAAGCCAATCTTCACATTTGAGGAGCTGAATGCAGCAGATATTCAGTATTTTCGCTCAATAAAGGAACTTAAAAATAATCAGTTATCATCCTTTATGCTATTTTCGTCAAAGGTCATCTTGTTTCTTTTAAATGTGAGAATCTGCTGCCGTTCTCAGTTTTACACCGTTGCCAACGTCATATTATTGGGTTTTAAGACATCAACTTGTGCTTTATAAGAGTTTCCAAAAGTTTTTTTCCCAACACAGAGCTTCTTCATTCCCGCTGAGGGAGCTGTGAAGGTCTCCGGAGCCGAGTATCAAAAGCAGACCTGCAGACCTCTGTTGCCATCGCATGCCATTACAACTGCCAACATGGCTGCATACCGGCGCTTTAATCCCGCCAAGCTGTCAGAATGCACTTCCCCTCTCCTTTCCACCCTTTCATCCAATGGAAAAGAACTAATGTGGTCATCCCTGCTGCTGCTCCTGTGTCAGAGGAGCTGTCAAGCGTGTTCCAAGTGTCAGGGAGGATTTCTGTAATTCACAGGCTGGCGTGACCCAGGAAATGAATTAAAATGTCCAGGTGGCCACTGGTCATCTGGTTGATATATTGGGAACATTGGTCAGCAAGGGCATGGCGTCTGCACACACACACACACACACACACACACACACACACACACACACACACACACACACACACACATGGACGGGCTGTCCTCTCGGCATCTTGGCAAACCACAAGTCACAAAAAATCTCCTCCTCTGATCTGATTATAGACTTAATGGGAGAGCTAGTGGGAGCGATGGTACCTGGGATGTGTTTGGCCCAGCCGATGTTGACCACCAGCTCTCGGTCGGCCAGGTCGCACAGCGTGGTCAGAGCCTTGATGTCGCTCTCGGGCACGGTGGGGTCCGGCATGGCGAAGATGCCCTCGGGCTCGGCCACCAGCAGCAGGGACACCACTTTGTTTTCCACCACACCGCCAACAAAGTCTGAGAGGGACGGAGAGAGTCCGATTAGATCATAACCGCCTGTATTTAACCAGTATTGTTATAATATAGTATAACCAGTTGATGTATTTTGTCGCTGTCCAGTAAAAACAATGCATCTCGATATTTGGTGCATGGTTTTGAATCCAAAAGGATATATTTGATATGTATGTCTGGAGAAAACGTCCTTTAAAAGCAAAATAAACCATTTAACCATTTATAGGGCACTCACTTAAATACTTTGAAATTCATGTCAACACTACAGGAGCTATTGGAGGACATATATTTGGTTCCTCGCCCGATAAAGGGTTAAATCCCACAGGATTATGTAAAAATTGCATGGCATTGGGGAAAAATAAAAATAAATTCGAAAAATAGAAATAAAAAAGTGAGAAAAAGAGCCAGTTTTTTCTTAACTCATGAACAGCTGAAGTTGTGAATATATATATATATATATATATATATATATATATATATATATATATATATATATATATATAAACTAAATACATATATATATATATAAATATATACATATATAAATATATATAAATATACATATATCAATATATAAATGTATATATATATATATATATATATATATATATATATATATATATATATATATTCATCCATTCAAAGTGTCTCATGTCTTGATTCCGAAACGACAGTTGGCATTGATTAATGCCGACTCATTAGCAAATACAAGCTATAAAAATGATGTAGTGTGACAACAAACAACATCCCAGATTTGACTGTTCTGAACTTGCACGCCACCACAGAGCCTCTCGTATATCTACAACAAAGGAATCCATCAACGCAGACTGACTACTTAACAATTGCAGTCGTGTTCCCGATGCACGTGTGGACACTTACACGTCTTTTTCTGAGGCAAGGCATTCAGCGGGTTCAGGTAGGGGCTGTTCTCCGCATCTATCCTCCTCTTGTACTTCTGTCTGCCCCCGCGGACCCGGTCCAAACGCACACCTACACAAACACAAAACACAGGATATTAATGATGCATTTGGTGTTGGATAAACAAGGCTTGCTCTCTAAATAGACACGCGTGTGGTTGTCTTCAAACCGTAAGGGTGAAGTCACTCACATGCACGATTTATTATCTTCATTTCATGTGTTCGATTATTTGAAATCCTCGAGAATCTTCTATTTTTAATATAAAGTATAAAAATAGTTGTAACGGATCCCCGTATTTCATTTGGCTTGAGACTTTACTGCGTGAACATTAACCAAAACTCTTAAACGAAAATGTACTTGTCACCACCGTAAGAGTGTTAGCCTCATACGGGACCATTAAAACTACTAAAACTTTAAATCAAATGCGCATCTGTCCGTCACATCTAACCGTACCGTTACATTTGTCTTTTTACCTAATATAAAGGTGCGCTTCCTTTTGACATTTCAAAATAAAAGTCAGAATTAACTCAAAGAGGAAGTAAATTAAAACATCTATAACATTATTAAAACAATACAATATAAAAAGGCATACAACAAAACCAAAAAGCAGATACAAAGAAGGCTATCAATACAAAACAATAAACCTTTTACAGGGTTATTTACAATAGTCTTTATTTGTTGCGAAATTCTTCAGACTCTTGACCAAAGTCAACCTGAATCAGATTAAGTGATCACATCCATGCAGCTCGACGGGGTGATCGGTGATCGGAAACACGCTTCCCGTTGAACCCGGTCGATCCCCGGGACGTCGGCCAATCATCTGCTCCCGTGTCTCAGCGACCCCGAGGAGACATCGAACACGTCCGGCGGCGTCCGGCGGCGGCAGCATGCGCAACACGACACCCGAGAACTTCAGAGCGGCCGATGACAACTGCCTCATCTTAACGAGCATTGTGGTCGCCTCGTCACCACGGTGACAGGGAGTTAAGAGAGAGTGTGTGTGTGTGTGTGTATGCTGCAAGAAAATGTGTCCAGCGAGTGTGAACGTGACTCAGGGAGCCTTCGGCCGCGGTGTCGGGTTCCCTGATCTGCACAGAGGCCGTAGTGACCCTGAATAGATCTATAATGGCACTCGGAGGGTATTATTCGCCCACTTGACACCTCCCAGAGACACCTCGCCCCTTTGAGCCTCCTGCGCTTATTCTTACTCGTGCAGATATTTATGGACAGCGTACATGAACATGCACGTTAAGCAACGCAATGTCCTTCTAATCAGGCATGCCACATATCTCCCAGGGGTTGAAAGGGTTCTTCGTTTTTTTTGTTGCATCATTGGTTTGAAAAGGCTCTTTGTGTCCTTTTATGGCTAAGCCATTACAATAACAACACTTTTATAGAAGTTCTGCTTTATGAGTTAATGTACCATGAACAGAGCTAGGTAAGATGGGCAGAGGAGGAGGGGGGGGGGGGGGGACTAATAACAAAAGCGATGGTGTGAAAATGTGGTCCGCCAGCAAGAAGACTATGAAATATCATGATTAGATGTTGTCTACATTTAAAAGGTGGACAGTTTTTACACGCACACTCCTTTGCAGTACTGTATATAAGCTTATTTATCATACATCTGTATTGGAGTTTTTCCCCGAAGCTCTTCTTAGGCTCAAATAAAGAAAAGAAAGTGTTATAACTGAAGTATTACTGCACTATCGGGTCAATCAATATTCAAATCAGAGTCCAGTCCAGAATATTTACTATTAATTATCAGCCCAAGACAGGATAAGTCATGCGCTGGTGTTTTAAAACGATCTCACACTTATTCTCATCGAGATAAATATGACGACTTATCACCATAAAGATTTTTGAGGTCACCTCGGGGAGATGTAAGTCGGACTTTTGGAGCATCCGTGATGCGGGAAATGGCTCAAATGTGAGGAGGCAGTTATGGGGCGCAGAGACGAAGACGAGTGGAGAGACGAAGACGAGCGGAGGAATAAAGACGAGATCGGTCGGGACAACTCAATACCTCTGTGTCGTAGGGTGGGGTGGGGGGGGGGGGGATTATCCTGGCCACTTGGCGGGTGTCACTCCGAGGCGCGAGATGAGGGATGAGGGCGTGTCCTCGTGAATCAGATCAAACCCCGGAGTCAATCACACTACTGTTGGTCACTTAATGTGTGTTTTATAGGGGTCTGTGTGTGTCTGTCTGTGTGTGTGTGTGTGTGTGTGTGTGTGTGTGTGTATGTGTCGGTGCTCAGGTCTGACGGTATTTCAAACACACACAACAGAGCTAAGTGTAACTCTTCACAGTGGAATGTGCTGACAACGAAAAAGCCTAGAATAGCTCCGGTGGATAAGAGACCTCCTCCCTGTTCGATAGACGCGGAACTACTCAGACATTGATCTATTTTTTGCCGCTTTCATCACTCGGGGGCCGGGCCGTCTTCCCGAGGGGGTGGGGGGGGGCTTTACAGGTTCCCAAAAGGCTCACGCAGTAGGAACAGGAACACCGACATCCACCCCCTCCACCCCCCCACCCCACCCTGATCCGGACTGATCCGGGTCATCGTGTTCTTTGGCGACACCGCCTCCCTCCTCTTCCTTCTCCGCCTCCTCCACATCGGTGAGCGTGTGTTTAGTGCAAACAACCCCACAAACACTGACATATGTACACAATGCTGCTGTAGCGTTACATGCCCCCCCCCCCCCCCCCCCCCCCCCCCCTGTCTGCATGAAGACGATGGCGTACGTTAGGCCCGGCGCACATGTCCCCCGCCGGCCGTAAACAGAGCGAGATCAGGTCTCATCCCGGGGTCTATATGTCTTTTAGCCGCGTCTTTAACGCGGCTCCTCTGTCTCGGCCTTTACTGCGGCCGCTCCGGGGGAAGAGGGGCCGCCGCGAGACACGATGGAGCGCGTTACGAGGGCGCTTACGACGGGAGTTTTACGAGGGGCAGTTCGCATTTCATGGAGGTCCAGGAATCCCACGAGGCATCTGGAGGAATTTACGAGGGGGGAGGGAAAGCAAAAGGGGGATGGGGGGGGGGCGAGGGGGGGGTGGGAGGGCGGACTGGGATACTGTTGATGCCCCTTCCCCATTAAAAGAGGCTAATTTAGAAAAATTGCAGACAAACCGTCACTCACAAAAACCCTGAGAGGTGTTGAGGCAAACTGATACACACACACTGATACACACACACTGATACACACACACTGATATACACACACTGATACACACACACTGATGCACACACACTGATACACACAAACTCATACACACAAACTGATACACACAAACTGATGCAGACAAACTGATACACACAAACTGATACACATACACACACTGATGGAGACAAACTGATACACAAACTCATACACACAAACTGATACACACAAACTGATACACACAAACTCATACACACACACTGATACACACAAACTGATACACACAAACTCATACACACAAACTGATACACACAAACTCATACACACAAACTCATACACACAAACTGATACACACAAACTCATACACACACACTGATACACACAAACTGATACACACACACTGATACACACAAACTCATACATACACAAACTGATACACACACACTGATACACAAACTCATACACACAAACTCATACATACAAACTGATACACACGTGTACAGATGCATAACTAATGCGTCTGCATCGCTCACAAACACACATGTGGGGAACGCAGCAGCAGTAAACAGATGCTGCTGCTGTGTTAGGAGATGAGGAGATGAGGAGATGAGGAGATGAGATGAGGAGATGGGATTATTGGATCATTCAAAGTTTATGACAACTGGGATCTTATTTTCATCGTTTTAGGGCTCATTTATATTGGTTATCATAACGTTACACGTGGGATAGTCATGGCTGAGACCTGGGAACACGGAGACGTCGTCATCACCAGTCGGCCGATCGCTGGTTGTAAACAAGTCAACATGAGACGGATTAACACTTTATTTAGAGCTACAAAAACACCCCAAATGATCGTGATAAAGCTGTGTGTGCTCCTCTGGGTTGGTTCATATACAATGTTTATGAGAGGAAGTTTAGGTATAAAATGTTGACTTTGAAATATGTCTGACTTTGTATGAAGGACATACCAGCATTTAAAATGGCTAAAATATTGCCTCAAAATTAAGTCCAGTCTTCTAATATCGCGATATTGATAGAAACATGAATAGATTGCCGAGCCCTAGCTTGTGGTGTTGCGCAATCCAATCAAACTTAACCTCCCCTGTATAAGCTGCTTTAAAAATAAGTTGTTTTAATAAACTGTGCAGACGTAAGCCACATTTCCACAGCCGTGTTTTTACAGAAACTAATATTTCTGCCTCTCCGTTTTCAAAAATAACGTTGTACACACAAAGATGTTTTATAAAACAGTTTCTGTTTATATGAACCGGCATAAATACGCCGTCCGCATACGTCCCATAGGACGCTCACGTGACGTGAAGCATCTTTAGTCGCACACTGTGACGTTTGACAACCTAAAACTCAGTTTGACCTCGTTCACACGCAAACACAAAAACAGTTTTCAGAAATCTCCACTTTGGCCGGAGTTTTTAGAAACGATCGTAGACGGGGACTAACGAGGGAATGGGCAACAGGTGAGACGGCATGAGGACCAGGTGATGGTAATGAGGGACTAACGAGGTGATCAGAGGCAGGTGAAGGGAGTTGAACTGAGGAGATGGGAAGCAGGATCTGGAATGACATGAGATCTAGGCCACATTTACACAGTCGGGTATTTACAGAAACAAATATTTCTGCCCCTCCGTTTTCAAAAATAACGTTGTACACACAAGGTTGTTTTCAATGAAGTTTCTGTTTATATGAACCGGCATAATACGCTGTCCGCATACGTCCCATAGGACGCTAACATGACGTGAAGCATTGTTAGTCGCACACTGTGACGTTTGACAACCTAAAACTCTGTTTGACCTCGTTCACACACAAACACACAAACAGAGTTTGGCCGGAGTTTTTAGAAATGATCATTTTCCGTGATAAAACCTCCGTTTTTGTTTAAATGAAAGGCCAAAGCGCATGAAAATATATGTTTTCCCATCGTGTAAACGGGGTCTTATTGTCTGCAAACTGTGATCATCTTCCCCTTCATCCCTCTTCATCTTCACATTTACTATCTTTGCATCGCCGCCACACACAGACACACATGTTGTGTATCTCCTCCCGTCTTTACGATCCTCCGGAGGCCCCCCCCCACACACAGCATGCAGCAAGTGGCCGGTGCAGGAGGGGGGTCGCTGATGTTTTCCTTTTGGAGTCACTTCTAAATCCGGACAACAATATGTCAGCAGACCGGCACACGGTCCGGCTGAAGGACCCGAGTGCTGCCTCAGATTCCCCGTGTGGTATGCGTTGTGTCACCACCATTGGGCCGCATTCACGACCATATGCAATGACCTTGTGTAACGTGGAGATTTCATTTGCCTTGGATGCAACTAACAACACATTTCATCATCAATTAAATATTTAGAGAATCAAAAAACAGTGAAAATGTCCTTCTCTATATATAGATAATCTAAAAATGTAAATGTGTGTATGTGAGATTTTGAAAACTAATAAAATACTAATTATTAAAAAAAGAAAACTGTGAAAAATGTCCAGCTCAGTTTTTTCAAAATCAATCCAAAACCAAAAGATATCCAGTTTACACAAAACAGGGAAAAGCAGGAAATCGCCACATCTGAGAGGCTGAATCCCGATCGATCGATTATCAGAAACAAAAGACCTTAATTTAATCTGTGCAGGGGTATAAATACAGTGCGGTCGGGAGCCAATGCGTCTGTAATTCAGATTCAGGAGGAACATTGCCACACACACAGCGATTGACCGGTGCATCGTCCCGTTCTCATTAAATGTTTGTTTAAAACATTTAATTTAAAAGTCCCGACAATTTAATTGTGTATAAGTGTCGTCACACAATGACTCGCGGCATTATCTCACTAGCTGCTGCGGTTTTTCACACATGCACACACACTTACCCCCCCCACACACACACACACACACAATGGCACATTTACAGAAGCCATTTCTATAGAGCACGGGGTGAAGCAGAAACTGACACATTCGCACAGTTAGTCGCCCTCTCCTCCATCTCAAAGACACGGCTCTGCATTGTTCAGCCGTGTGTTTACTACTACACACACACACACACACACACACACACACACACGTACATACATCACACCTGGCACGAAATGTCTGAAGTTTAACTGTCAGAGGTTTTGGGTTTCACGGGAGTCTACAGGACTACTGTACATGCCGTCGGCCCGCTCCAGTCGCCCTCGCCTCATCAGGTGGAGTGAATCTCAGCCCGTAATGAGGGTGGGGTTTCCAGGAATGCACAGCGGAGATATTGACGAGCACACAGACCTTTTTTCTTCCTCAGCCGTCCAAAGGATAATGTTTGAACTGCTGCCAAGACGACCAACCGATCAATCCCAGAGCAACTCAACTCAAACAATGTTTTGAACCGAGTGTAAATGTTTTTTTTATTGTTTTTTTTTATGTATAGCTGACCTTCTCTCAGCATCCCCACGGACAGACACTTCACGAATCGACAGGCCTGGCAGGATTTCCTCCTCCTCTTGGTGATTTCACATTCATTGGACGCCGGGCAGCTGTATTCAATGTTACCTGGAGGAGGAGGAGGAGGAGGAGGAGGAGAGGAAGATTTAAAAAAACAAATAAAATTATCTCTCTTCATTTCATTCGGATTCAGTCACTAAAACAATTTCATGGGGAACTCCAATGATTTGATATTGTACTTGAGGGACTCACGGAAGACATGTTTTTTTATTGTTTATATTATTGTCATCATTGAAGCAGTAGACACAGGAATATCCTGACTTTCAGCTCCTGGTGTGTCTCTCCTGCCAGAAACACAGGATCCTACACTTCCCATGATGCAGCTGGACAGAGATCATCCCTGATTGGTCCATACTCGCACCGTTTAAACTCTACACTTACACTTGTTGATGCCTCTGGCTTTGTGTTAAATGATCTCAAACATAAACTGAGATGACCTTGATGACATCATTATGACATCATCAGCTCCCTCCAAGCTACAGAGGACATTATGCAACTGTGTTCACTGCTGTGAAGATCTACCCCGTGACAAGTAAACTCATCAGTGGAGTGAATAAACATTATATTCTGTAAAAAAAAAAAATCTTCTTTCAGTTACTCAGTAATAACGTAGAAACACACTTTTCCAACACCTAATTGGGAGTAATGTGCGTTAAGGCCGATGGCGTTCAGCCGGTTATGGCCACTCTAAGCTGCCACCCTGGGTCAGAAACAGGAAGGATCTGATGAGCCGGACATCAGATCTCCCGGTTGATTCGACAGACGTTCGAACCTGTGCACGGTCGCCAACCACCGCGGCCTGCTGGACCCTCAACCTGGACACTTTTAAGCCCCCCACACTGCAGGCCGCTGCCTGTCGACGCCAACGTGCAAAAACTCAGCGCCGCCATGTGTCATCAGACGCTTTAAAGCCTAAACTCAAACATGTTGACTGTATACAAGATGCACTCAAAGTTTAACCGCAGATCAGCTGTTTGCAAACAGGTCTTTTCCGCAGTTTAAGGCTGTGTGTATGTGTGTGTGTGTGTGTGTGTGTGTGTGTGTGTGTGTGTGTGTGTGTGTGTGTGTGTGTGTGTGTGTGTGTGAGAGAGCTAACTGATCGGGTTTTGTTGATACCTAAACAATTGACTGCATCTGCACCATGTTGCTAGTAAAACAGGTTTATATGATGCAGGAAGGCATTATCAGCCATGCACACACAACTCTGTTACTAAGTATAAAACTGAGCGTGGAACATGTGCCTGAATGTATATGTGTGTGTGTGTGTGTGTGTGTGTGTGTGTGTGTGTGTGTGTGTGTGTGTGTGTGTGTGTGTGTCCCTCACCCTGGATGGTCCTCTTGAAGAAGGCCTTGCAGGCTTCACAGGAGGCCACACCATAGTGGTAGCCCGAGGCGACGTCGCCGCACACCAGACACACACGCTTGGCCACCGAGCCCAGCATGAATTCACACTTCACTTGGCTTTCTTCCTCCACAAACATCCTGGATGGAGGTGGAGAGGAAGGGAGGAGGTGAAGGGGACACATTGAGAGGAATGTGCTCAGATAGTAGTAACACTTCCATTTAAAACACACACACAATAAATAGGCTATATATCGCATACACCGACCTGTTTGCTGCTACATTGCTGACCAACCCGGCTGCGTGCCCGTAGAGGCCCGGGGAGTCCAGCCCATTGATGTGGTTGTGATGGCCCTTGATCAGGGCCCCGTAGCTGGAGTTTGTGTCCGACGAGGTGCTTCCAGGACTGGGCTGGGCCGGGCTGACGTCCCCCTGAGAGCTGGGGCTGGAGGGCTCACGCTTTATAGTGGAGGGACAGGTGGGGTCCAAGCCCCTCACTGACATCCTGCCCAGATGTCTGGGGAAGAGGGGGGGAGAAATATATGTTATATATGATCGGTCATGAATCGTTTTGTAATACCTATTCATGATGGTCAGCTATATATATATAAATATATATATATATATATATATATATATATGTATTTACTTTTTTTACATACATATATTTATTTATTTCTATATATATATATATATGTAGTTATTTAGATTTACATTTACATTTATATATATGTGTGTGTAGTTATTTATTTATTTAGATTTACATTTATATATATGTGTGTGTAGTT